>PVJH01010513.1:0-73423 GCA_004026705.1 Nesogale talazaci
CCTAGGGGGTTGAGGCACTCAAGGGGCGGTGCCAGCCTTGCTTTTCTGGGGTGCCTTCTAATGATCTCCAAGCACTTTATGGGTCGCGGTAGAGGAAGAGACTCACCGTTCAGATCTATCCTGTCTGGCCCCGAAGAAAGGAAGAACTCCCTAAATTGTATAGCCCATGCCAGGCGATTTCACTTCTCTGGAAGAACACCCCCCCCCCCCCCCAGCCCCGCCTCAGTTTCTCCCGCAGGAAATTGACTTGAGATTCCTTTCTGGCTTTGACATTTCATGATCTGCGAGTGGCAGAGCTTAGGCTGGAAACCGTGGTCGTCAGCCTCGTTCGACAGTTGGGAATGGAACTTGCTGAGTGCCTGTACCGGGCTGAGGATGGGTCTTCTCCTTTGGAGTACAAATGCGCCCGTGACCAGCCTGCAGACGTGGGGTATTTGGGAGTCTCTATCAAAGGGAGTCTCTATCAAAGGGCGCCTCCGTTCTGCCCCTTGCTGCTGGCCTTCCCTAGACAGACTCCCAGCTTGGATGCTCTGGACCAGCTGGGAGGGGGTGTTGGGGAGGGGGCGCGCTAGATGCCTGGGAGCCCTTTTCCAGTGAAACCCCCTGGGGGCCTCCCTGAAAAATACAGGATCGCGGGTACAGGAATGGACAGCATTTCAAATCCAGAGACTCAGCAACGCTTAAAGATGAACTGTTAACAGAAAAAGATATATACCCCAGCCAGTGAAGCAGAGAAGCTGGACTCCCCACGCATTCCGTCCACCCTGTAACTCTCCCGGCAGCCCGACCGTCGGAGTCTTGCCTCTGCCGGCTGCCTGGCCTTCCTTCCCTCTCGGCCTCGCCTTACACCCTGAGCTTCCCGCTCCGCCCCTGCACCTGTTCCTTTTCACCACTCTCTCTCCTTGTTTCTCCTCACACGCCGAGGTGTTTGCCTTCATTCTCTCTCCTCTCCTTGGCCTTCCTCTTCTCCTTGGCCTTCCTCTTCATCCTCGTGGGTCTTGCCTGCTCCTTCTGGAGGGAACCTTTCTTCAAGACCAGGGTTGATTCACCTTCCTCCCTCAGGCTCCTTCCTGACCACCGTCTTCTAGAAGGGAGAAGCGGAGAAAGCAACCGCAGCCCCGATGCTCTGGATGCACTGGACGATTCCCACCCAGGTAACCGTCTCTCAGTCTAACTGACTTCTCGGATTAATGATGCTGGCTCCCCTTCTCATCAAGTGAGAGACAGAGAGAGAGAGAGAGAGAAAGACTGCGTGTATGTGTGTGTGTCTGTTGCACGTATCCACACTTATCCACACGTGCATTCAGAATAGAATGTAGCACTTGCCATCACCACGGCCCTCCTGCCCAAAGCCTTACTCCTTCGAAGGAAGATGGTCGAGAGAGAGCACGGGCCTTCCCCGAACAAAGGCCCGGGCGAGCATGCCCTGAATCGCCGTGAGGAACACACAGCATTTCGCGCCTTGGTGGGTCACCTGGAGGTGGGAGTTCCAGCAGAGTGAGAGAGAAACAGCACTGGAATCTACAAGCAAGGCTCTGTTGGGTGTCCATGAGGAGCCCAAGCCAGGAGGGGATCGGGACCGGCGCCTGGGCTGAAGCCTGGTGTTTGTTTTCACCTTGGTCTGCTGTGCCTACCTCGCTGTCATGTGGTGTTGGCAGATGCTCCCGTGGACCCAGGGTGCACCTGCTCGAAGCTAGTGGTGGCTTGCATGCATTATTTTAGTTACTCTTCTAAAATAGTTCATTCACATCACTGCCCCGGTTTTAGAGTCGAGGAAATGGGCTCAGAGAAGCTCAGCAATTTGCTCAAGGTCACCCAGCTAATAAGCGGAAGTTACGATTGTAAACACAGGAAGTCTTGAAGCTAGAGCCTATATGCATAACCATGACATGCTCTATTTTTTTCTTTTAAAGCAAAATAAAGTTTAAAACCTTGCCTCGGATGATCTCTCATTAGGGCAAAAGCCATCATTCCACTCTCATCCTGCCAGTGCTCTGAGAAGGCAAAGTGTCAAGGGTCCCCAATTGGCCCTGCCCCTCCCGGAGCTTGGCAGCTGCCTCCTGCTCCAGGTCCATGTACAGTCAGGTTGGTGCAGAGTCAGCAGGGGAACCACCCCACCTGCCACTAGAGAACTTGGGACTCTCTCCCAGCCCTACCCAACCCTCCACGCCTGTTTGAGCACCACCCTATCCTCCCTCGCCCTCCCCTTACAGGAACCAGGTCCCCCGGAGTTTCTGCTGAAAGGGTGCCTGGCTAGGATAGCTAGATAGTTTGTGTGTGGCGCTCGCTGGGAACCTAGGATTACTGAGTGTACCGATTACCAGTACACACTCTAGAGATTGGGGCCAGAGAACAAACCAAAGCTAATCCTGGCCCCTCCCATTCTTTTCTCGGTGAGAACTACCAAGATTCACCTCCTTGACCCTTCTCAGTGTGACAGAATCAACATGGGAGTCTTGGTTTTCACCAGCTTGAACTGTCCCCCGGCCTGGGAGCTAAAGTGATGACCTGTTGTCCCAAGAATGGGCCTGGGTGAAGTGAGCCTCACTGCACACACAAAAGATGGGTACCTCCCTCCCCAAAACAACTACCGACACCACCTACCAGGGGTGTGTGTGTATACTTTTTCCTTTAAACAGTTTATTGACAAGTAATTTACATATCATATTCAATAGTTCAGTCATCACAGGGAGTTATAGAATCCATTATATAATTCAGTAGTTCAGTCATCACAGGGAGTTAAATAATCCATTTTAGAGCTCTCCCTCTTCCCGATGGTTAAATAACTTTTAAGATAATTTCTGCCCGGAGCTAGCTAAGAGAGAGGAGGGGGGGGAACCACTTCCTGGCCCCCCACACCTCCAGGACAACATTCATGCTGTGAGCAGCCAGTGCACAGAGACCCACGGGGCTGGCCCCACCATGAGCCCGCACGTCCCTTCACTGACCACAGCGCTCTGGGGGACAGCTCTGGAGACACAGTGCGGGACTTGTGCCAGGTCCGACAACACTGCCACCACCACCCCCACCAGGGCAAAACACGAAAGGATCCCAACAGCGCAGCAGCACGTGGAGCAGGCCAACAAAGACGTCGCCAAGCAATCCTGGAAGTAGACTTCCTGACTCGGGACAGGGCTTGGCCCCTCATTAGGCCCTACTGGAAAACGTTGTAAGAGTCAGCAGGCAGTCCTGGGACTCGTCATAAGCTTCCCCCCCCCCCTTTTTTTCCCCTATGCCTATATAAGATAGGCAAGACAATCCCAGGGTCGGGGGAGGGGATGGGGGGGGTAAAAGGAGGGGGGAACCAACACACTTAGGGACAAGGGGACAACAAGATCTAAAATGGACGGTGAGATAATAGAGTGCCCGGTGGGGCTCGATCAAGTGCAGTGTAGCAGAGGAATTACTGAGAGCCAAGGAAGGTCGAACAAACAGTGCGATAGGACAGAAGTCAAAGGAAATATAGGAAAGAAGGAGGCAAAAGACATTTGTAGAGGTATAAATATAGGCATGTATGTATGTAAATATTCATGTATAGCAATGGGGATACAGGCCTATGTACATATATTTGTATCAAGGTAGCAGATAAACATGGGGCCTCTACTCAGGTACTTCCTCAAGGCAAGAACACTTTGTTCTAATAACCTGGCCTTCTGTACTGCTCACCTTCCCTACATGATCGCTGAAGACAAATTGTGCACGTGAGCTAAAATGAAGAAAGCTGATGGCCCCTGGCTATTAAGAAATATAGTTCCTGGCTTCTTAAAGGCTTGAAGTTAACAAATCAGCCTCCTCGCAGGGAAGCAACAAAGCCCACATGGAAGCAGCACACCAATCTGTGTGACCACGAGGTGGACTGGGTTAGACATCAGGCATCAAAAAATCTAAAACAATGCCAGTGTGAATGGGGTGGGGGTGGTCGGAGAGACCCAAAGGCCGTCTGTAGACGATTGGACATCTCACGGAAGGGTCGCAGGAAGGGACGAGCCAGCTGGGGTGCAGTGTAACACTGAAGAAGCACACCGCCTTCTTTTAGTTCCTTAGTGCTTCCTCCTCCCCCACCATCATGACCCCAGTTCACCTTACCGATCCAGCTAGACCAGAGCATGTACACTGGTACACACAAGAGCTCTGGATACAGGGAATCCAGGACAGATAAACCCCTCAGAACAATCATGGGAGTAGCGATACCAGTCCCTGACCCCTCCCGCCAAGGGGGGTGGGGCAAACAGAAACATAGGCGATGGGAGACAGCAGACAGTGTAAGATATGAAGATAATTATAATTTATCAAGGGCTCCCTAGGGTGGGAGAGTGGGGTAGGGAGTTAAAGAGTTGCTGATACCAAGGTCTCAAGTAGACAATACTTTGAAAATGATGATGTGACGTAATCACAATGTGACTGATATAGCTGATATATGGATTGTTATAAGAGCCTCCAATAAAATGATTTTTTTAATTGTTTTTTTGTTTGTTTGTTTCTTGGGCATCACTGCCCTCTGGTGGTGGGAGTAGGAGGCCCAGCCTTTGCTCCTGTGGAGCCGCTGCTGGACACAGGAGGCTGCTGTGGAGCCTCCGTCCCAGTGGGCCGCAGTCCCATGCACAACCACTACGCCACTGGGGCTCAGCCCCCAATAAAATGATTTTTTTTTAAGGTATGTAATTACAATTAGTGCTCCATCACCCCTCCCCTCTTACTTACTTTCAAAATCCCCAACTCCCCCCCCCCCCCCCCGGGTATCTGGAATTATCACTGTGCTGTGCTTCACAGCTGGGAAAACCAACAGAAAACGATAAAAAATAAACGGCGCTAAGGTGGTAAGTATAGGAACATCATAGGATGCAGACAAAAATACTGATAATCCATAAGAAGGAAAAACCCTCCAACAAAATTTTTTTTTTTTTTTTTTTAAGCCAGGGAAGACATTTCTGTCACGGAACCAGTAAGCGAACAAATTCAGGTGGCGTCTATAGCGTGGTCAACTGGCCCGGTGCCGATCCAGCACCAGTGGTCAAGGTTCCGGTGGTCACTGCCTGATCGTCGGGCTGAGGGAGGCTCTTGCCCGTGCTAGAGAGGATCGGCCAGGCTCCGCAGCAGATGGCATATTTACAGGCCTTCTCTGCCAGGGCTGGGTGGGTCTCCCATACCTTCCTCCCTCGCTGGGAGTCCTGAGCCTTCCCGGAGCCTGGGTTTCAGACTCCACCCAAGGTTAAACAATATGCCCTTTCTTTGATGAACTGCATGCGTTGGTTTTTTGTGTTTTTTTTTTTTTTTCTTGGCTGTCACTGCTAAAGAGTGCAGTCGCCCATGTTTCATACAGCCCCAGCCAACCAAACAGGACACTTCACCCTGGTCCATTCTGACTCATGGGGGCAGAGGACAGGTGCTCCTTCCGCCTTTCAAGGCTGTGACCTGCAGCACGCGAGGCTCGCCCGGCTGCCCGAGGCTTGATTTGGCAGGATCTTTGGGAGTCTGTTGATGTAGGGAGCATTGGTGGCGCTGAGGGTTAGGCACGGGCCGGCTAACTTCACAGGAGAAAGATAAGACGGTCAGGGACTGTGGCTCCCAGAACTGCTCTGATGGCAGCGGGCTTGTGTGGTGGCCTCCGTGCTGGGGCTTGTCCTCTGGTGGCCGATGGGTGGGTCAGCAGGTGCACTCAGAGGCATACCCTGCCAACTGCAGACGGGGACTTGCCATAAGAGAAGCCACTACCGCGGTCGAGAAGTTGAGCCTGAAAAGTGACTCAGTAAGGACTTTTGCTCTCCTCCAGATCTCTGATGTCCCTCTGCCCGCCTGCCTGTCCCAAAGCAGCCCCCATTCCTCTCTCTTCACAAAGATAGCTCATCATGAGTCCACATCCGTAAGCCCAGCCTCGCCCCTTCACCCTTATGGTCTGGCTCACCCCCCGGGGCTTCAGCAAGCTCCTGGACAAACAGAATTAAAAGGGAATGGAGAGCTGAGCCCCGGCGGCGTAGTGGTTGTGCGCGGGACTGCGGCCCACTGGGATGGAGGTTCAATTCCAGCTCCACAGGAGCAAAGGCTGGGCCTCCTACTTCCACCACCAGAGGGCAGTGATGCCCCCCCCCAAAAAAAAAAAACAAAAAAACAAAAGGGAATGGAGTTTTTCCAGGAACTTTATGAAGCCCCCTTATATTTCTTGTGGTCCCAACCCCATAGGATCTAAGACCAGACAAGGCTTGTCTTTACGGACGAGCTGAGTCCAGGCTCCTCTGCAGCTGAGGCCACAGCTCCAGAGACGGGAAAGGACACGGACAGGGGCCGGGAAAGTAGTGTCGGCGCAGGTCATGATAACACGTGACTCCAGGCAGCCTGGCCGCAGCCCTTTCCTCTTCACAAACATCACTGTTTCAGCGCAAAGGCTAACATCAGAAACATCTCGTTTTCTTTTAGTTCCTATTTCCCCTTCCCGTGCAGACTGGAAGAGAAACAAAATGGACGGTAGAAACTTGCTGAGTGCCCTCAACTGTTGGTGTTTTGTTGTTGAGGTTACTACAAAGTGATATTGTTAAAAAACAAAAAAAACACTGGCCCATCTATCCCGTGGCCAGCTCACATGGGTACAAGTAAAAGTTTGTCCTGTAAGCCCCTGAAAAACTCTTTAATTAGGCCCGCCCAGGACCCTTTGCACTCAGCCCCAAACCCACCAGTTTAACAGATTCCTCTGACTTCTTTTTTGTTGTTGTTGTTGGCATCACTGCCTCTGGTGCTTGTGGGCGCTACCCAGTGCTGCTCCTGAGAGCCGCCGCTGGATTTAAACCTCCAAGGCTGCAGGCCACAGCCCTGCACTCAACCACTTATGCCACCGGGGCTCAGCCCTTCTCTGACTTCTTTTTTTTGTTTTCTTTTGGGGGGCATCACTGCTCTCGGTGGTGGGAGTAGGAGGCCCAGCCCCACTGCTGGAATGGAACCTCCATCCCAGCGGGCCGCAGTCCCGCGCACAACCACTACACCACCGGGGCTCAGCCCCTTCTCTGACTTCTTATGTCACTTCTGTCCCCTCAAATACAAAAGGCTGGGTTGGGGGAAGTAAAGTTAATATGAAAATAAAGTCTATCATAAGATATTGAGAAATCTTCTATGCCTCACAGCCAGGGTAATTAGTGATCCCAGATCCCAAGCAATATTCCTGCCTCCCCCAATTTCTTTTTTCCATTTTGTTTTGTTTGTTTGTTTTTGGGGAGCATCACTGCCCTGATGGGAGTAGGAAGCCCAGCCTTGCTCCTGGAGAGCTGCTGCTGGATTTGAACCCTGTGGGCTGCAGTCCCCCACACAACCACTACACCAACAGGGCTCAGCCCAACCTCCCCCAATTTCTTCCGGATTTCATTTCTTAAAAAGACTACCTCCCTGTTTCACACAGACCTCCTGCCCATTATGAGGAGTGGGGAAGTTACCAGACCCCCAACCCGTTGGCTCCCCAGCACCGTCACCAGCTGCTGGGCCAGTGAAAGATCAGCTTGGGTAAAACATAAAGTGACCAGACGTCCCACTTTCTTTTTGGGGGGGAGGGCATCACTGCTCTCTGGTGGTGGGAGTAGGAGGCCCAGCCCCACTGCTGGAATTGAACCTCCGTCCCAGTGGGCCGCAGTCCCGCGCACAACCACTACGCCACCGGGGCTCAGCCCCTTTCCTTTTTTTTTTTTTTTTTTTAACGTCCCACTTTTTAACAATTTGTCTGCGTCCCACAGAATTTTAAAATTAAAATTTTCTTTAAATGCTTTTGTTTGTTTTTGTTTGTTTTGGGGGCATCCCTGTCCTCTGGTGGTGGGAGTAGGAGGCCCAGCCTTGCTGCTGGATTTGAACCTCCAACCCAGTGGGCTACAGTCCCGTGCACAACCACTACACCACCAGGGCTCAGCCTCTTAAAATAAAAATTTTTAAATAAATTATTACAATATTATTTTTTGCATTCTATGAAAATTTTTGTTGCTCCATATAGATCAAATTTTTTTTTAGACCAAATTTTTAATCAACTACCCACGCCCCCATCAATGGTGTCCTGCTTAAAATGTGGTCACTTTACTGAAAGACCATATTTCTCTTGGGGTGGGTGGTGGGGGGCCTCTTCTTCCTGAAAGGAGGAAACTCAGTTACATTCTGCTCCTCAACCCCTGCAGGGCAGCACAAAGCCTTTTTCCTGTGAAGGGAGGGCGCCCTTATAGCAAAGGTCAAGAAATAGATGTGAGGGAGAAAGAGTCCAAGACGCTTGTCCTGTCGGGGATGGAGTGAGGAGCTGCCGAGTGGGTGAGCAAGATTCAGGAAGGGAGGAGTCGTGGGCAAAAAGAAGTTCAAGTCCAACCCGGTGCCAAAGACTACAATTGCCCCCCCCCACCCCCCCCACGGGATCCGGTTCCCACTGGAAAATCCCCAGCCAGAGCCCAACCGGAGGCGTCCTCATTGCATCACAATGGCAGAACCGTGATGTCACTGCGGAGCCCTGGCTCCCAGGCTGCCCCCGTGGAGGGAAGGCAGGTGCCAGGCAGATGCCCAGGGAGAGAGTCAGCATGAGGAGCAGACCTGCCAGGAGAGGTACGTGGGGCCCCCTTTCCTAGGGCCACCACAGCCTGGTGGTGCAAGGAGCGGAATTGAAGAGGGTAGGCGTTCCAGTGGGAGAAGTCATGTCGACCCTGCACACACACTCACACACACACACACACACTCACACACACACACACACACACACACACACACACACACATGCCTCTTTCCTGGCTCCCAGCGGCTGTTTTCTGCCTTCACAGGGGGTCCTCTCTTATGTGGCCCCCTTTCCACACAGCCCCTGGTTAAAGGACATTCTCCAGGAGGGATGGTGACGCCCACCCTGGCTATTCCAGGGACAACAAGGGCTGACACCTCCCTCAGGGCGGACCCTAGTTCCCCAAGCCATATTCGGCACAAGAGTCCGTGCCGGTACCGAGTGGCAGACGCTGGCGACAGTGCGTGTGGTTTGGTGCCACCGCCATAAAAGCACGTCACGGGACTGTTTCCCAGGACGTGTAAAAGTTATGTTTCTGCGATGCTGTCATCTACGGAGTGTCCGATAGCATTATGGGAGAGTTTGAAATGTTGTGAGATTTCCCAAAATGTGACATGCAGGCACCAAGCAGGGGTGACTCGGAAAAGGGCGCCCACAGACTGGTGTGGTACAGGGCTGTCACAAACCTTCAAGTTGGAAGAACCCAGCAACAAAAACCCCAGTACCCGAGAAACCACGAATCGACATGTGTGGAGGGGATACGGCTGTCCAGGACTGAGTGCCGCGGCCCTACTCGTGGCCCGCTGTCTCCCTGGACTTCTCGCACCCGGGTTTGGTGGGCCGCTTGTCTGAAATCTTCTTCCACAGACTCCTTCCATACAGTATCTGGTGTCCCACATTTTCCATACTTGCAGCTGCTATGATGGGTCTGGATTTCATCTGGGATCCTGGCCCAGATCACTGAAGTGGGACTCCCTGAACCCCACTTCCCTGGCGAGTTTCAGAGACGGCTTGAGGTGGGTGAACGCGTGAAGCCTACAACTATTGGAGATATTCCAGAGAAAACCAAGTGCGTAGTTTGAAGCACAAAGGTATGAAGATATATACGTTCAATGAAAACAGGTATTGAGGGCTGAGCCCTGGTGGCGTAGTGGTTGTGCGCGGGACTGCGGCCCACTGGGATGGAGGTTCAATTCCAGCGGTGGGGCTGGGCCTCCTACTCCCACCACCGGAGAGCAGTGATGCCCCCCCCCCCAAACAAACAAACAAAAAAACATCTGCCTAGTAAACCTTAATAACTTAAAAAAACACACACACGACACACCCGTCAATAGCTCTCCCATATGGTGATTATCTGTTTTCTGTATAGAAGTGGGAGCCCAGTGGCACGATGGTTAAGTACTCAGCTGCTACCCACGAGGTCGCTGGATCTCACCCGCCAGGCGCTTCTTGTTAGAAAGGCTTACAGAGTTGTAAACCCTGTGAGGCGGCTCGGCTTAGCCCGGGAGTCACTCTGCTTTGGCATCGACTAACCGGCAGGGCTTGGTTTCGGTCTGGTCTACTACTGAGAGCACAGGAAGGTGACTCCGTCTTCTTCCCGCTTTGTGGGTCGCATCTTTCCAAGTGTTAATTTAGAAAAAGTTCACCTGCACATCTTGTTAGGGGGGATGTCCCATTTTCAGAGTTTGCATTAAATCTGGGGGAAATCACCACGCTTACTTCATCATTCAGAGCATTGCGATTTTTACTTTTCCATGACATCTCTCAAGAGAGACGAAGAGGCGGTCGTTTGCACAGAAGGTGGGCGTGGGCATCAAGCGTTGTCTTTTCACCATCATTTTCTCCATACGCTCAGCAAACAATCTGACAAACTGGGCTCGATGAGGCGCTCGGAGCCATCAGGATGGAAGGCAGCTGCCAGTGATTACAGCTTGAGCTAGGCCAGGGGCACGCGGCCCTGCTTGCTAAAAGCGAAGAGGGCTCGAAGCACTGGCAGATGAAGATCGAAGGACACAGCCTGCCCGACGGATGACACAGGGCACCACAAACCCAAAATCCACCCTCTACCAATAGGCAACACGACCGTGAGACGCGGGGAAAAGCAAAACACGAGGATTTCGTGTTATTTGGATTCAAAAACCATGTCCATGGCGGCAGCAGGCAAGAAGCCAAATGATGGAGCACTGCGGGTAAATCTGCTGCAAAAGATCTCCTTAACGTGTCGAAAAGCAGACATCGCCTTGGGAAGGCCGCTGTTGAGCTCTGACCCGAGCCATGGCATTTTCTATCTTCTCCTGTCCATGGGAGAGCTGTACCGTGACTAAGGAAGACCAAAAAGATGGATCGAGGCCTTTGAAAATGGTGAAGAATATTAAATATACCATGGACTGCTAGAAGAATGAACACGTCTGACTTGTGAGAAGCACAACTGGAATACACTTTAGAGGCAGGATGGCTGGACTTCACACAGATTCTGGGTTTGTTATTGGGAGGGGCCAGCCCCCTGGGGGACTTCAACAGCTCCCTGCCAGGGGGCCAGTTCGTCCGGTGGGGCGGGGTGTGACTGTCCCTGTGGGTTTCCACGATGGCAGAAAGCCTCATCTTGGCCCCAGAGAGCAGCTGGTGGTTTCGAACCGCTGACCTTTCCGTTAGCAGCCCAACGCCCAACCCGGTAGGCCATTGGGGCTTTTGATAAAGGAGAGGGCCAGTGTCAAGGGGGAAGACCTTCAATGAGCTAGATTGGCACCGTGGATACAACAGGGAGCTTGGACAAAGCGAGCGTGGAGAGGACACCGAGGGACTGGGCAGTGTTTCGACCGTCCACAGAAGGGTCACACTTGAGTTGGAACTTCCTCTACCAAGCCTGGCAACGACAAGAATAACAAGGTTAGACAAGGCAATTGGAAAGCTCTAGAACCTGCGCAAGAGAGAAGCCTTTCAGAGAAGGGAGATTAAAATAGTTTCCCCGACTAGAGAGCAAGAGAAAAGTGGAAGACAAGGTAAAACAAGGCAGCCCGTAAGTCCTATTTCTTACAAGTTTCACTGTGTGCCTTTTGATTTTTTTTTTAAAGCTATACAGCCTTTGAATGGAGAACATTAGGTGTCTTCCTGGAAGCTAGCCTTTAGGGAGGCAATTTATTCAGGAAGCAATTACGAACTGCAGAGATATCCCTACCAAACCCACACTAAAGGTATCATCCACTCAACTTCCTTTGCCATCGGGGGACACAGCCGAGCAGAGCGTACACATTCATTCGTTGAGGAGTCTGGGAGGCCGGCGCCTGTGCAGGGAGACCTTCAAGTTCCTGAGTTAGAGACGGGCTCCAGTCACATTCTCCCAAGCCAAAGTTATTCCTTCGGTGTCGCCCCACAATCACACTAATTTTGTAGTGTTGTTTGCCAGCACGCGGCTACTCACCATACTCTTGAAGAGTCCTTCCTACTTGCCTGAAGGTTGCCCACCATCAAAAGCCATCCAGACCCTCTTGCCTGTCCTTAAGGAGGGCTCACTCCCTTCTGACAGGGGTTATAGATTGTCTCCCTGGAGAGCTCAAAGACACCTAAGGTCAAGGGCTATCTTGACTCGAGAGGCTCCCATCTTGTGAAGGGTGTACCTCTCTGTCACAGGTACGCACCTAGCACCTCTCCTTCCTATTGCATGCACAGCTCAGCCTTCTCCTGCCACCTGTATGCCTCTCATACCCCTTCCTATTACATAGGTGTTGTGCTGACTGGCCAGAGGTTACATGAGCTTATGGGAGAATACCTTACTCCCTCTCCCTGGTCCCGGTTGACACGAAAGACGAGTCCTCGCATGCCTTGTCTCACAGCTCTTTAATTTGCCCCTCAGTGACACAACTGCCCCTGAGCACCCATCAGGATGGGACGCTGGACCACACAAGCCCATCTTGAAATGTCCACCGTGGTGTCTCCGTTGTTTCTTGAGGAAAGAAGAAGTGTGGTGGAGGGCATGCCGGAAAGAAAAGAGACGGTTCTCTTTCTTTTTTTTTTTTTTTAATTTAGGCATCACTGCCCTCAGGTGGTGGGAGTAGGAGGCCCAGCCTTTGCTCCTGGGAGCCGGAATCGAACCTCCATCCCAGTGGGCCGCAGTCCCCCGCACAACCACTACGCCACTGGGGCTCAGCCTAAGAGACAGTTCTCTTAATCAGTGGTAGTTAAGAAAAGTTTCCCCCTTACATGTTATAACAGCCGGGTGAGCATATCGCTCTGTCCCTTCCCGTGTCTTAGAAGAACACCATGGACAGGAAGGCCCTGAAAGGTCAGCTTCTTAAATTCCAGGGAAATGGGCCTCTGATCAGTCCTGGTACACGTGAGCCACGCAAAGGGAGAGCGTGGATGCATAATTGATTATCTAAAACCAGATGCCCACTCTTTTTTTCCTGTCAACAATTATAAGGATATCCCTATCTTCATTTTCCACTTCTTTGCTCAGTTCTGACCCAGTTGCCCATGCAGCACTCTTCTTTTGCTCTAACCACTCTGAGCTGCTACCACGTGTCTGTCAGTTTGTCACACTGCGGTACGTGTAGGACTGCATTGACTACAGAAACAAGTTCAGGGGCACTCATATGTATGTAAGGGAGAGCTTTATATCAAAGAGCAATTGAATATTGAGACAACATCCCAGTCCAGCCCAGATCAAGTCCATAAATCCGTATTAGCCCATAGATCCCATACCAGTCCATAAATTCCTCTTTAGGCTCACACATTGCATATGCAATGATGCCGAATGCAGGAAAATCACAGGCCAGTGGATGGAAAGTCTTGTGGATCCAGTGGCGGTGGAAGCGTCTCAGCACTGGCTCAGGTCTCCAGGAAGGTGAAGCAGGGAGAGAAAGAGGAAGGTCCCAGAATCTACAGGAGAAGGCAATGCCAACATCATCAGCTTGTGACCTGAGTGACAGGCTACACTTCATGACTTTACTCTGAATACCCTCAAGCTGACACAAGATTATGTGAATATCACTGGCGATTTGTGTGCTGATAAGATGTTGAAAGCTATGCCACTGGTTTTTCAAAGACCGCCAGCATCATGCAAAGTCAAAAGGTTCCAGCAGAGCTTCCAGGCTACTGAGGACAGCCTAGGACAAAGGAATAGGCTTTCCACTGAAAACCTTATGCACAGCCTCAAAGCATTGGAAGTCACCGAAGGCCTAGTGAATGACATCAGGACATTGCTGGAGATAGTGCCAGAAGATTGGGCCCCTCAGGAGAGAAGGCTTTCAGAATGAGAGTGAAAAGTGCTGCCTTCACAGAGTGGAGTCCACCAGGACGATGTGAAGGGAGGCCTGTGGGAGTGGAGTCTTTGGGGTCTTTTTTTTTTTTTTGCATCACTGCCCTCTGGTGGGAGTGAGGGGCCCAGCCTTGCTCCTGGAGAGCTGCTGCTGGATTTGAACCACCAAGCCAGTGGGTTGCAGTCCGGCACACAACCACTAGGCCACCGGGGCTCAGCCCCTGGGGTCTTCTTTTGTTGAGGCACACAGCTCCATATAAGAAACAGCTGCAGACATCTATTAATAATTGGAACTTGGAAAGTAGGACATATGAACCCAGGAAATTCAGAAGTCATAAAAAATGAAAAAGCAGGCATAAAAATCTATATGCTAGGCATTGATGAATTGAAATGGACTGGCTGTAGCCACTTTGAATCAGAAGGTCATATGGTTCACTATGCTGGGAGTGACACAATCAAGAGGAATAGTATTGCATTCATTATCCAGAAGGACATCTCAAGATCTACTTTGAAGCACATGACTGTGTGTGATAGGATCATATCTGTCTTCAAGGAACTCCAGGCCATACAACTACTATTCAGATTTATTCCCCAAGCACAATAGCCAGTGATAGAGAAATTGAAACATCCTACCAACATCTTCAGTTGGAAATGGATAAAACCTGCCTTGGAGATGAATAGGTAGTTATTGGCAATTGGAATTGAAAAGTTGGAAACGAAGGACTAGTATTTGGAAAATATGGTCTTGATGATAGGCAGTAAGCTGTAGATAGCACATAGAAATTTATAAGACCAATGACTTGTTCATAGAAAATATGTTTTGTTTGTTTGTTTTCTGGGGGGCATCATTGCCCTCTGGTGGGAGTGGGAGGCCCAGCCTTGCTCCTGGAGAGCTGCTGTTGGATTGAACTGCCAACCCAGTGGGCCTCAGTCCCGCACACAACCACTATATCACCAGGACTCAGCCCGCAAATATGTTTTTTACAACAATACAAAGGGTGACTCTGCACAGGTACTTCTCCAGATGAAATACACAGAAATCGGATTGACCACATCTGTGGGATGAAATGAGGGTGAAACTCACTATCAGTAGTTATAGTGAGACCAGGGGCTAGCTGAGGAACAAACCACCAACCACTCATATGTACATTTGCATTGAAGTGGAAGAAATTTAAAACTCGTCTCCAGAGTCAAAATAGGACCTTAGGTCTCTCCCACATGAATCTCAAGAGCATCTGAAGATTTGCTGCATTGAACACTAAGGTCAGGAGATGTGGATGACGTCAAGAACATCTTTCCTGGGGGAAAAAGTCACTAGAAGGGAAAGAAAGAAGAGATCCACGTGGAGGACAGAGGAGCCTCTGAAACTTGCCCTTGGTTGTCAAGTAGCTTAGGTAAATGGAAGAAAGGATGAGGTCAAAGACCTTCAAAGAACAGCTGCGAAAGACCAAGTAGAGGTAAAATATTGTCATTAAATGGACAACGACCTTGAGTTAGAAAAACAAAAAACAAAATACACACTCAGCGTATCTTACCCGAAGAAAAAACTCAAGCCTCAAGTTGCAAAATTGAAAGACTCTTTGGGCAAAATAGTGAATGTCTCAGAAAGCATCAAAAGGAGCTGGAAATTCCCAGAGTCACTGTACCAACAAGAAGCAGTAGACATCCCAGCAGTGGACATCTCAGGAGGTAGCACGTGAGCAAGAACCGGTGGTGCTGAAGGACAAAAGGTCCAGCTGCACTGAAAGCATCAGCCAAAAAACAAAGCTCCCGGGATGGATGGATACCAGCGGACATGTTTCAACAAGCTGCTGATGCACCTGAAGTCCTGACTTATGCCAGGAAATCCGGAAGACAGCTACCTAGCCGACTAACTGGATGTGATCTCTATCTGTACCCATTTCAAAGATAGACGGTCCAAAAGAATGCTCCAACTATAGAACAATATCATTAATATCCCACGCAAGTAAAATTTTGCTGAAGACCATCCAACAATGGTCGTAGCATTATATTGGCAGGAAACTGCCAGGGTTTCGTGCTGGATTCAGGAGAGGACCTGGGACAAAAAAGATCATTGCTGATGTCAGGTCGGTCTTGGCTGAAAGCAGAGAATACCGGAAAGATGTTGCTTGTGTTTCATTGGCTTTGCCTAGGCATTCAACCGTGTGGATCATAACAAGCCATGGGTAACCTTGAGAAGAATGCGGATTTTAGGACACTTGATTGTGCCTTTGAGGCCCTCGTACATGGATCAAGAAGTAGTTATGCAAACAGAAGACAGGAACACTGCATGATTTAAATTCAGGAAAGATGTGCATCAGGGGCTGAGCCCTGGTGGCATAGTGGTTGTGCGTGGGACTGTGGCCCACTGGGACGGAGGTTCAATTCCAGCAGTGGGGCTGGACCTCCTACTCCCACCACCGGAGAGCAGTGATGGCCCCCCCCCCAAAAAAAAAAAAGATGTGCATCAGGCTTGTATCCTTTCATAGCTATTCCCTCTGTATGCTCAGCAGATCATCAGAGAAGGTGGGTGTGTTAGTCTGGGTAGACTAGAGAAACAAATTCATAAGCATGCATATGTATATGAGTTTCTTTTATAAAGGGGAATTGTACATTGTGTTAGTCTGGGTAGACTAGAGAAACAAATTCATAGACACACATGTGTATATAAGGGAAAGGTTTATATACAAGAGGAATGGAACACTGAGAAAGCATCCCAACCCAGTCCAGTCCAAGGTCATAAGTCCCATATTAGCCCATATGTCTGATACCAGTCTATAAAGTCTCCTTCCAACTCATGAAGTCACAGGCCAGTGGGTGCAGAGTCCCGGCGCTGGCAGGAGTCCCCTCATGGCTCCTCGTTTCCAGGGATCAGGGTCCATCAGCAGTATCCATTGGTTATAGAAACATCTCAACACTGACAGGGGTCTCTCTGTGACTTTCCTGACTTCAGAGGTCTGGTTCCATCAGGGGAAGGCCATGTGGCTTCTCCTCCAGCTCTTCCAGTTCCTCAGACGCTGCCATCTTGTCTTATCTGCCGAGCAACTCCCAACAACTGGGAAGATGGTCTCTCATCTCCAATTGGGAAATGCTGCGAGACTTCCCTGAAGTCTCAGGAGAAAGCCATGCCCACATAGAGGCCTCATTGGCTACTCATTGACTATCTCCAGATTGACAGGCTGGACTCCACCCCTACATCCCAATCACGAAATTGACATCAGGTACATGACCACCACAGTGGATTATATAAAGGAGAATGACACATCAAGTTTGGAGGAAGGCTTCGTATACAAACTAGCTTGCTGAAAGGGAGGAGGACTTGAAACCCTTGCTGATAAAGATCAAGGACCGAAGCCTTCAGTATGGATTATAACTCGATGTAACGAAGACCCAAATCCTCACAATGGGGCCATTGGGTAGCACCATGATAAATGGAGAAAAGATTGAAGCTGCCAGCTCAAATAGAAAGCAAATGTTTGGAGAATGAGGATGGCAGCAGGTGGATGAAGGTACTTGACACAATACACATATGTATGTCTCTGTGGTGATGAGCATTGTACGAGCCCCCAACAAAATGATGTATTCAAGAAACAGATTGAAGTCGTCAAGGACTTTCCCAATTGGATTCACAATCCATGCTTGTGGAAGTGGCAGTCAGGAGGTCAGTGGACCCACTGCCTTTCGTCGGCCTACTGTACAAGATCTCTTGAAAGTGTAGAAAAGCAGGGATGCCACTCTGAGAAGGACGGTGCGCCTGACCCCAGTCATGGTCTTTTCAATGGCTACCCCCCCCCCTGCCCCCGTGCGTGTGAAAGCTGGACATCGAATAAGGAAGCCTGGAGGAGAATCGCTATGTCTGAACTGTGGTGCTGGTGGAGAAGAAGAATCAAATCTGCCTCAGGACAGCCAGAAAGCTCCTGAGAGGCAAGGACGGCAGGACCACGTCTCACACTCTTCGGACGTGCTCTCAGGAGAGACTAGCTCCTAGAGGAGGGCATTGTACGTGGTAAAATCCAAGGGCAGCCTACAAGAAGAAGACTTACTCCAAGGTGGACGGACACCGTGGCTCCCACCACAGGCTCAAGTGTCAGGAGTGTGAGGCTGGTGCAGGCCCAGGCAGTGTCTCCATCTTTGTACAGAGTCGGCAATGACTCAAAGGCCCCTGGCGACCCCCACCACCTGGAGTGGGGTCGGAGCTCTGGGGCAGAATGGTGCAGACCACCGAACTACTCAAGGCCCCAGGCCAGCAGCGAGCTGGGGAGTCCACACAGCATCCTGCTTTCTGATCTCGTGCCACACAGTCAGTCATACCCATCACTATGGATACCCAGCCATAAGCTTGGGGGTCTCTCCTGGGTGGGCTCCCTGCTAACCTCCAGGCAACAAATTCAGGGTTTTGCTATGACCCTGCAAGACACACATCCTAGGAGCTCCCCAGACAACCCTTCCACCTTCACCTCGACCTACTGGCCTCCACTATGTCTTCCTTAGGTAGAGTTGGTCCCGATCCATAAGGACTCATCTCTTCAACGGAATGAAACACCATCCTCGTCACCGCTGCTTTGTATTATGTATGTGGGTGTGTGTATATGTATATATATATATATAAATAATTTCAGAGGGGGCTCTTATGATTTTATAATAATCTAGGCATCAAGGATATGTGTGCATATATTGCCATCAACATTTTCTTTCTACGTGAGCCCTTGATAGCTGCTCCTCTCTTTTCCCTTCCTCCCTCATCCTCCCACCCTGGTGAACCTTTGATAAATTATAGATGATTATAATTTTTATCTCTTAAGCCATCCACCGTCTCCCTTCACCCACATTTCTATTGTTCATTCCTCCGAACGGTTCCTCCTTCCTCTCCCTTCTTCCCCCACCTTACCCCTACCCTCCTGGTATCACCGCTCCCATTCTTGTTACTGAGGGTTTCTCTGCCGGAGTCCTTGTGTGGAGAGTTCTTGTCTGTACCAGCGTACATGCTCTGGTCTAGGTGGATTTGTAAGGTTGAACTGGGGTCGTGGTGGTGAGGGCAGAGGAATGTTGTGTGTTTCTGCGGTGCGATATTATACCCTGGTTGACTCGTTGCTTCTGTGTGACCCTTCTGTGAGGGGATGTCCGAATGTCTACAGGTGGACTTTGGGTCTCCACGCCAACTCCTCTCGTTTGCATTGACATGATTGTTTGGGGTCTTCTGATTCTCTTGACACCTCATGATCACACAGGCTGGTGTGCTTCTTCTTCAATGTGGGCTTTGTGGGTTCCCTGCTAGATGGCCGCTTGTTTAACCTGAGGCCTCTAAAACCCCAGACACTATATCTTTTAATAGCCTGGCACCGTCAGCTTTCTTCATCACATTTGCGTATGCACACATTTTGTCTTCATTGACGGCCTTGGGAGGATAAGCATCACAGAATGTGAGCTTATTAGAATAAAGTGTTCTTGCCTTGAGGGAGTACTTGAGGAGAGGCCAAATGTCCATCTGCTTCCTTAATACTTAACAGATAAATGTATGTACATAGGCCTGTGTCCCCATCATTATATATTAATATATTTACACATGTACATGCCTATATTTATATGTCTATAAAGATCTTTTGCCTCATAGTGCTTTCCTCTATTTCCTTTTACTTTCCTTCTGTCCCATTATCATGTTCAACTTTCTTCTTTTTGGTGGGGGGGGGGTCACTGCCCTCTGGTGGGAGTGAGAGGTCCAGCCTTGCTCCTGGAGAGCTGCTGCTGGATTTGAACCGCCAACCCTGTGGGCCACAGTCCTGCACACAACCACTACGTCACCGGGGCTCAGTCTCATGTTCGACTTTCATTCAGCTCTCAGTAATTCCTGTCACACTGCACTTGATCGAACCCACCAGGCACTCTACTCTCTCTTTGCCATCGATTTTAGATCCCTGGTTCCCTTGTCCTTGGGCTTCTTGGCTCTCCCCACCCTTTCCCTTCCCTCCCCTCCCCCCTGTCCCCCAGAACCATCAATCCCGTTGGTTTTCTCCTTGGGATTGCTGATCTTGCCTATCTTATATAGACATAGGGGATAGAAAGGGGGAGGGGAACCGACAACTTGTTCCAGGTCTGTCTGCTGCCCCCTTTGTGTGTTTTCCGGTCGAGTCTGATGAGATGCCAAGCCCTGCCTCTGAATCTACGTCTAGTTCCAGGATTCCTTTGTTCCCCTTGCTGCTCTGTTGCGTTCTCTCCCTTTAGGTTTCACCCTAGTGTGTGTGTGTGGGGGATGGGGGCGGGAAGGAGGGGGGTTCAGACCGGCCACAATTCCTGCACTGTGTCTCCGCTGCTGTCCCCTTGGCCCTGTGATTCTCTTTATGGCTTGGTTGCTCCGAGCAAGCGTGTCATCCTCAGGGCTTGGAGGGCCAGGGGATTGCTATTTATTTCTCCCTTGCAAATGATAGGAATGTTAATTTCCAGATTTTATTCGGTCACCGTCCTTTGGTTGGAAAATCTACCTACCTACCTCATACAACTCATGGAGCGTGTTCTATTTAGGATCAGAGCTTTATTACAGCAACAACAACAACAACAAAACCCCACCCCCAACCCCCGATGTAAATGAGGAAACCCAAAGGGAGGGTCAGTCCGGGACAGTTCCCACCGCACAGCTTCCACATCCCACATGGGTCGGGAAAGCCCTGGAGCTGCCAGGTCAGATTCCTTCTTGGGGCCTCAATGCCTAGACATGCTTGATTGAATCATAAGCTCCTCCTCTGAGGTCAGCAGCTATCAGGCCACCGGGCACTTCTGTGGCCTGACCAGGCACCCACTCATTTACATAAGCCCCCGGGAGGTATGCAGGTCTGAGATAACAACAAAAACAAACATGGACAAAACAAAGAAACCCAAGCTGGTACCTGTGAGTTTCCGGTCCATTCTGACTCACAATGGTCCGATAGGACGATAGGACGGGGAACTCTCGTTTCCAACGCTGAACTCCTTCTGGAAGCAGATTGTCACCTCTCTCTCCGGGAACAGCGTCTTACCGACCCACTGAGTCACTGGAGTTCCTCAGATAACAACGAAAACCCAACACGTCTCCCTCCCTTCAAGTCGAGGCCGGCTAACTGGACGGAGGGGACTGCCCCGTGAGCTTCACAGGCGGGAACTCGTCAGGGGAGAGGGAAGCCTGAGAGCAGCGGGTGGTTTTCAACTGCCAATCTTGCGGTTAGCACACTGACCACTGACCCACCTGCACGCCTTCTGTAACACAGGCCCCCCGTGACGCACGAGATCCCAAGGACTTGGCGTCTGTCACCTCTCAAGAGACAAGGGCGGAGACCAGATGACTTTGAGTCGAGTCTTATTCCTTACTCCCCAGAGGGCACGTTTTCACCCAAAATGTAGGATTACTGGCTGTACAGAGAAGGCAGCAGGAAGAGACCCCATTCTTCAGCACTAGTGCGGTGTGGTGGGTTCTGTTTTGGGCGGCTAGCCAGAAGGTCCACTGTTCCAAGCACCAGTCCCTCCAAGGGAGAAAGGTGACAGCGGCTAGTGCTTGTTACTAGGAAACCCACAGGGGCGGTTCTGCTGTGTCCAATAGGGTCGCTGTGAGCTGGAAGCAAGCTGGGTGTGCTTTAAAATTTTTTTTTTAATTTATTTTTTTCAAGCTAGGTGTTTTTGTTGTCATTATTGGAGAACTCAAAAACCGAAGGGGTCATTGTCTTGCTAACGGTGGGACTTTTCTGACAACCTTAGCGTTGCCCTCTTCCCCATCTGTCCCCTCCTGTTCCACTCTAGCTTCTAAAACTTCGGGGTGACACCCTTGCAGTGGAGGAAGGCTTCAGTGTGCACTGCCCAACCAGGGCCGGCAGGGGCGTTTCTTCTCCCTGCCTTGGACTCTCTCTCCGGTCTTCAGTTCTGCCCCTGGCCCCACTCCCGACTCTCAGGAGTGGTATTCTGCGTCAAGACAGGCAGCTGAGCTGTCTACCTCTCTAATGCCATGCCCACCATCAGCCATGCCCGCAGTGACTCACGAACCCGGGTCGGGGCTTTCATTCCACAGTCAGTTCCTGTGGCTTCCCAGCCAAACCAGCGAGCGTCCCTCCCAGTCAGCTGTTGGACAAATTGTTTGGATGAGGGGACGCCCTCGCTATTGGACACAGCTGATAATGCTTCACTTTAGCTGAGCCCCGGTGGCACAGTGGGGACTGCGGGCCACAGGGTTGACGGTTCGAATCCAGCAGCAGCTCTCCAGGGCAGTGATGCCAAAGGGGGGAAAAAATAATGCTTCACTTTCCCCAACTTCTCTCATTTGATGAAAAAAACCACTGGCACACAGGCCATGATCGTGATTTAGGAGACCTGTGTATTCCTGGCTCTTAACGTGAGGAGTAAAATGTTTAACCCTGAAGATGACTTCCATCCTTGACACCTCCAATGTTGCGGCTGTTGTTGTTTTTACCAGATCATTGTTTTAAAGACATCCAGCTTATTTGTCAGACTGGATACAGCGCTGAACAGAAGTGAGAAAAAGCACCAGCGCTCCAACTCACGGCCATCCAGTCGATGCCCACTTGCAGCTGACGCAGACTCCTAGCTACCTGCCCCTGTGAGATCCAGACCGTCACGCAGCCGGGTGCACAAAGAACCCCTTGAGTCCCAGGGTCCCAGGGGGGAGAAGGGAAGCCAGTCCAAGCTCAGCCAAAGCAAAGCACGGCCACCAAGTCGACGCTAACTCTCTGTACAGGATTTCCAGGAGTATAAATCGGGGTTGAGAGCAGACAGCCTGGGGTCTCTCCCTCAGAGGAGCAGGTGGGCTTGAACCACCAACCAAGCCGCGTAGCAAGCCCACACTTGCCCAACAGCACCACCAGGGTTTGGCAAGACAAGGCCGGCAACAGAAAAGAGGCCTCAGTCCTAAAACCAGAGCCGGTGACATGGTACGGGGCATGCCTGACGGAGCTCTAGAGGGGACCGAGGAAGCATGAGGGGTAGGAGTTAGGTGGGCTTCTTCTCTGTGGGGTTGAGGATGGGGGCCAAGTCCGAAATCACGTCATCAAACGACTGTAGCGATAGTTCAGAGAGCAGTATGCGAGCAGAGGAGGCAGCTGGACAGAGACAAGCCCACCCATCGTCAAGTCGCCCAGCGACAAGCCGCTCATCGTCTCTGACTCATGGCCACCCCAGGACTGTAAGAGGGTGCAACTTCTCTCTGGGCTTCCCGAGGCAGTAGACCACGGTGGGGGCAGGCGCAGCTGGTGGAACCGAACTGATGCCGAACTCACGGTGACCGACTATGCCACCCGGGTTCCCTAACCGAAAGCCATTAGTCAGAAGATAACCAATTCGGGATATTCAAATTTGGGTCCACCAACTCCATAGGGCGTGGGATACCGCGTGGTGGACCGAACCACAGCCTAACTCCCTGCCACGGAGTCCATGGGACTCACAGCGACCCCCTGTCGGTTTCCGAGACTGTGACTCTCCCGCCGGTTTGGACCTAGTGACCTGGCGGGTCGCAGCCCAGCTCGCAACCACAAGGCCACCCGCCTGTTACTGTCATCGCCTTCCTGGCCGTGAAAACCAGGGTGGCTCCGACTCTGCAGCAGAGGCTCAGGTCTTTACCAGGAAGAGGGTCTGAGGCTCTGGCAGGTGTCACCGAGGTCGGGCTCGGTCCCTGAACCCGCGAATCTCGTGGAGCCGCAGGAGCCCCCCCCCCTGCCCCCGCCCCCGCCCCCCGCCGCCCGAGGGGGGTGTCCTGGGATCCTCAGCTTTCCGCAGAACGAGTCGCCGGTGGCCTGTAGGTGGCTCGGCTGTAACGGTCCGGGGTGAGACCCGCTCTCCAGGAGGCTGGGTTTGGGACACTGGGTCGCCACGCCTTTTCCCAAGGCGCCTCTGGGTACACTTGAACCTTTAACCTTCCAGTTAGCAACCCAGCGCCCTAACCGGTTGCGCCACCGAAGGGCTCTAAGGTTAGGGAGGGGAGGATGAAAAAGAAGGGGGGGGGGGGCTTCCTGGAACGCCGCTCTCTTGAGGAAGCAGCTGAGGAGTTGGCGTTCCGAAGAGTTCGGCGAAGTGCTCGGAGGGCTCCTTGGGGAATTCCGGGAGGTGCATTGGTCCGTGCACTTCCAGGGTTCAGCGCCGATAGGACGCGGGGGGCCCCGCGGGACGTCTCCCCGGCCCCGCGTACCCAATGGCCCACGCCAGCGGAGGGGCACGGAGCCAATGGGCGACTTCGGTCGGGAGCCGAACAGCCAATCGCCGGCCCGCTGCGTTCCGCCGTGGACCGCCTGTCTGCGCCCGCCAATCAGGACTCGCGCTCCCTGGCCCCGCCCCGGGCCCCCGCCCCACCCATCCGCCCCGCCTCTAACTCGCTCCAACGGGGCCGGGCTAGACGGGCGCGCGCTCGGGGGCGGGAGGGGGGGGGGGTCAGTCCCGGTCCCGGCCCTCCGCGCGGGTGGGCACGGAGGAGGCCGCGCCGGGCAGCAACCCCACTCCCACCCCGGAGGCCCCCCTGACCCCCCCCCGACCCTCTCCCCCAGCCCATGGTACGAGGCTGGGAGCCGCCGCCCGGGCCGGACTGCGGTGAGTGATCCCCAACCTTCGACTTGCCCTCGCAGACCCTGTGCGGTGCCCGAGCTCCAGAGCCCCAGCCCCTCGCAGGGAGGGAGATTCTCGATTCCGAGCCGCCGCCGGCGCCCCCTCCTTTCTCCTCCGGACTTTGCGGCGGCTCCCCGTGGTACCTGGGGTAGGGTGAGTGGGTGTGTAGGGCGGAGGGGAGGTCCGGCTGGGTTGGGACGCCCTCGGTGTGGGGAGAATGGAGGTCCGCCCGCTCCCTGGGGCTCACCGCCCCCAGGGTAGCAACTTTTTGTTCTCTGACCCAGTTCGGAGCCTCCTAGAGTGCTTGGGAAATGGAGGACAGGAGAAACGTTTACGTCCCAGGCCTACCAAACAACACCTCCCCCTGCCCCCCCGCACCAATGGCTACTTCCCAGCGACCTCAACGCGTACATGGCCTCGAGAGGAGGGGACAGTGACCGCTGGGAACGAAGGGTTAAGAAGAAACCACCCCTTCTGATCCCCTACCCAGCCTGCTCAGAAAACCTGCTGGGAAAGTGAGGACTCCAGTCCCCAGAGGCTCCTGGTGTCGCACCCCAATCTGAGACTTCTAAAGTAGAAGACTCAAGAGGAGCCCTACTTGGTAATGTGGCGACGAGGACACTTTTGTATCCTGTGGCCCTCCTCCTCGCCACGGACTGGAAGCCCTTTTATGATTAGCCTAGGTAGATAGATGGCAGCCAGCGAGAGAGCCCCCTTGAAAGTCGGGAGTTCGGGGAAACCATGTGTCCGTGTCTCGAACATAATTAAAAGTATCTTCATTTCCCCAGTGTGTTGCTGTGGTGCCAAGACGGTTTCTTTGTGTAAGTTTTTTTTTGCTGATTGGCCTCCTCGGTGGTCTTTCCTGGTGCAAGCTACAAGCGTGATTCTGAAACCTGACTGCCCTCGGAGAACTTTTAACAGCTCCTGATTCCTGCCCGGGCCCCGGGCCAAATGAATCGAATCCGAAGGGGGGGGAGCTGGGCCTGTTTGCTTTGTTTTGTTGTTTGTTTCCCAGGTAATGTGCAATCTGTGATCCCCAGTTTCCATTTCTTTAAAATAGGATGAGTATTTAGACACTTGGAAGCAACCGGGGTGCAGATTGAAACAATTTTTGGGGGGGGGGGGCATCACTGCCCTTTGGTGGTCGTGGGAGGTACCCAGCGCTGTTCCTGAGAGCCACTGCTGGATTTGAACCGCCAAGCCCGAGGTGGGCCTCAGTGCCACACTCAACCATTTATGCCACCCGGGTGCAGCTCAAATTGAAACAATTTTAAGCCCCGCCCCCCACCTTTTATAGCTGTCTTGCTATCTTCTAATTCAACTATTTAGACATTGTGTCATGACCAAGCCTAAGCCTTTGACATCACTTTCATAGGACCAGTTTGAAATGCTGTGATTTTTTTCTCAGGTTTATGTGCTGTTTAATTATGTGATACAGGGAAAACAAGTGGCAGAAGCAGGTTGGAACCACTAGCCTCCGCACCCAGGGCCGTGTGGGGCGGCCGATCTTGCTGCAGTCGTCTACTAGCTTCTAGCGTTCAGTGCCCTCCCCCCCCCCGCCCCCCCGGGCATCACTCCGGTCACCCAGGCTCACTTGCATACCCTCCCTTCCATGCTCTTCAGCCAATAGACCTGCAGGTTCCATCTACACTGCTTCAAATTCTCTAGAACTCACTCACCTCTCTTTTAAGGGATTACCACCGTTGCCTGAAACTGGCAGGGCATGTGACAACTTTGTAACCCGGGCCCCTGACAGTCAATGAGCCCACCCCTGGAGATGATGTGGAACTATGAGTGTTTATTGTGGGAGGTTAGCCATAACTTTCTGGGAATCCACCCTGTTATTTGGTTCTCAGCTTCATGATCCAAAAGCTACGAATCATGAAAGTGAATATCATTACATTCTTCCAGGCCCTTAAAAACTGTATCTCCAAAATACACTTCAGACACGAGTTAAGTTTTCTGAATAAGAGCTGCCGGGGACTTAAGAAGACCCTAGCTGTTGTCCCTCTTTGACCATCTCCTGCTTCATCCACAAGCCCAGACCCAAGCCTCATATTGTAAAGCATCAGCCTCTTTTTCCATGCTGGGACTTGAAGAATGACTAGACTTAAGATAGCGGCTTTCTGCCAAGGGGCGTACAGGGTGTGTGTGTGTGTGTGTTAGACGGAGTCTACATTTTTCACTAGTGATTTTAAGTAGGAGGAGGGTGTAGCTGGGAGAGTATCCTGTGAAGATTTTTTTTTGGGGGGGGCATCACTGCCGTCCGGTGGTGGGAGTAGGAGGCCCAGCCCCACTGCTGGAATTGAACCTCCGTCCCAGTGGGCCGCAGTCCCGCGCACAACCACTGCGCCACCGGGGCTCAGCCCTCTTTTTTTTTTTTTTAAGGGATCACTGCCCTCAGGTGGTGGGAGTAGGAGGCCCAGCCTTAGCTCCGTGGAGCTGGAATTGAACCTCCAACCCAGTGGGCTGCAGTCCCGCGCACAACCACTACACCACCGGGGCTCAGCCCGAAGATTATTTTTTTTAAGAAATTATTTTATTGGGGGTTTGTGCAACTCTTATTACAATCCATACAGACAGCCATTGTGTCAAGCACATTGTACATTGGTTGTCGAAGATTATTTTCTTTTCCAGAAGACAGACTTAGCAGTAACAGACTTAGTGGTTATTGCGACTCGATTGCTTCCCCCCTCCCATCACCTAGAGTTCTCCCCCAGCTTGGAGTAGCTGCTGCTCCTACCCTATCCCAAACTGAGACCTAAGAACGTAGCGTACGGCCATGTGCTCATTGTGGTTTTCATTACTGTGGGCTCGCTCCCTGCTTGTTACCGTGCTCAGGTGCTGCGGTGATTGTAGCGCCCATGATTTCAGGGCCAGATTCTTCCTGGGAGGTACCGTCTGTACCGGAAGTCCCCCTCGGCTGGAGTGTTCCATGGGTGAAAACTGGATGTGTATAGGACGCCAAATGTGCCTACTTGTCACTCACGGACCAGTCAAGGCTGAGGAAGTGGAGGGTGACTACACCAGCACATGGCTATTTCCCAGCTGCCACACCGCCGGGGCTTGGGCCCAGCCAGGTTGACACCCCACAGCCAGCATCACGCTCGCCCCTCACCTCGGCATTCGTTTTGGCCAGGCGTACATCGCTGATGTACAAAATAGGAAGGCTGATTTCTTTTTCTTTCTTCTTGCTAGACATGCTGGACTAGGCGAGTTGACAGGTGAGGGGTTAGGTGGACATGATGTGTGCTACTGCATGCTATCTTGAAATGACGAGCGTCTCCATCATCGCAAACAAATCACACGCGTGAAAGGAACATGCCTCTTCGCAGGCGTGTCGCTGTGCCTGCCCTGTGTTCCCGATGGCAGCCTTCCCCCTCACAGTGGACTGCTTTATTTCTTCAGCTACCTCTTCCTCATCTCTAACCTGTTACTGTCTCCTTCCACAACAGCTCACACCTGAGGGTTAGTCATTGGCAGGTGTTGAAATTATCAAGCAGGCTGCAGCCCAGGGGGTTGGCGGTGCTGGGCCACAATTTCTAAGTGGTGATCTAGCCCCTGGCTATGCGAGCACTTCACACAGGTGCTCTGTCTGTCTGTGTCTGGGCGGAGCCTGGGAGGAGCAGGGGACAGGCGCTAGGAGGTACTGCACCTGGCAGTCAAAAAGGACTTAGCCCCAGTGCTCTAGTGGTTGAGTGAGGGACTGTGGCCCACTGGGTAGGCAGTTCAAATCCAGCAGCAGCTCTCCAGGAGCAAGGCTGGGCCTCCTACTCCCACCAGTGATGCCCCCCCCCAAAAAAAAAAACCCCACCACCAACAAAAAAACAAAAAAAGACTTAGCCCTAAATGGACAACTTGGGCACCCACCTTCCACAGCAGTGGCTGTCATGCAGCTTTTCAAAGCTGCCCAATCCCATTCTGAGATTTCTTCCAAGTCCAAAAGCATAAAAGATCATAAATGAGCTCTCCCGCACTGCGAGTTAGAACTAGCCCAAACCCCCCACCTGGGACTCAGTCCTGGTCTGTGACCGTCTGTAGAGTTTTGGAGGATGTAAATGCTTATGGGATTGACAGCCTCCTCGTCTTTCTCCCAACGAGTGGCCGATAGGTTTGAACCACCGGCACCGAAGTGGGCAACCCAATGCTCTAGTCTGTAGGTTTCCGTGAAAACTGCCACTTGAAGGGCTCCATTTTTGTCTCACTTATCTGAGAGGGGCACTTCTATCAAAATCACCCCAACACTGAAGTCATGGGAAAAGCAGCCTTGTTCTGAGCCGGGCCTGTGTTCTAGTCTAGGGTTGGCCAACTTATGGAAGAGCCAATCCTGTCCTTCTCAACAATTTAAAAAGTTATTGGGGAACCATAAACATATTTTTGTGAACAGATGAAATCATAATCTGAGTGGTATCCTTCATAGGAAACGATCGTTTCATTTTCAGTTTGACTTCAGAGTCACATGTACAGGCCAAAGGAACCATGTAGCTTGGGAGCCAGAGTTTGCCGAAACCCTGTTGTAGGCAACACTGAGGGCACCTTTTCACGTGGTCCTAACAGACCCCCAAGGGGGGGTGCTGGGAAAGTACAGTTTAGAGTGCTTCAGTGACTTGTCCAAGGGCTGGGCTGGGGCCCAGGGTTTGTGTTGCACTATTAAAAACTCTATAAAGTTGGGGGCTGAGTCCTGGTGGTATACTGGTTGTGTGCAGGACTGCGTCCCACTGGGTTGGAGGTTCAAATCCAGCAGCAGCTCTCCAGGAGCAAGGCTGGGCCTCCCACCCCCACCAGAGGGCAGTGATGCCAAAAAACAAAACAAAAATCTCTAAGGTTGGGGATCCAAACCTACCCATGGTCCTTAGAAGAAAGCTTTTGGTAATTTGCTCCCTTAAAAATCAAACTAAGAAACCCCACTGGGGCACATCTGCTCTGTAATATCTGGGCCAGAATCAGCCTGACACCATCGAGTCTGCCTTTGGGTTTATACATAGGGGCTAGCACACCACGGGGGCTTGGGGAACACGGCTTACACATTCAACCCTGTTCACACTTTTTTGGCATACAAGGACCATGAAACTCATGACATTAGTAACTCGGCCCAAGGTCACATGACCTTGGCAGGGCAGGGATTCATTTTCATAGGTTTGCCTTACTCAAGAATGCCTATACGGCCCCACGCTGCTGCCATTCTTCTAGTGATGTCCCCATTCCCTCTTTGAGTGCTCTTCCTTTCCTGCTGTTGGGGTCCACAGGACCTTCCATTAGCTTTGCTTGTTAAACGAAGCAAAGGGAACGTACCTTAAAACGATGCTGAGTTTTTCCTGATGCTGCACTGCTCTGCTGCTTAACCCTCTGAGCTTGAGGTTCACTTGCCTGATTCACGAGGTGACATTTAATGAAGCAGGGACCCTGCCTCGTCCTTTACAGTCAGCCTAGACCCCGATGGGACTCTCCTTAGAGGGAGTGGCAGTGTGCAAGCCTGGTCTCTGGTGCCTGCACAGGGAGCCCAGAGGACATTCTATCAACCGAATGAATTACTGTGGGAAATGAACTGGGCAGGCGTTTCAGGTATGAAACACAGTTGGGGACCTATTCCCCCCACCCTGCAAAGCCCTGCTGAGAGGGAGGGGGGTCAGGGGCGGACCCCAATTCCCAATAGGTCTGCCCACCTGGACTTGGGAAGAAGCTGGCCCAAGGAGATGAGAGCCTGAGGCCTTGGGCTGGAGCAGAACGGGGCAAGTCATTGGAGGAAGCTCCCCGAGCTCCCCTGAGAGGCTGAGCAGCTGGAAGACAAAGGCAGGGGGAGGGGTAACCTTTGTTTCCCTGCTGACTTGGGGGAGGGAACATTCCCCCTCCACCCTCACATGAACAGAACCCCCAAGGAGCGATCCCTGCTTATCCCGGAGCCCTGACCTAGCTTCACCCACAGAGCTGGATTTAGGGTTTAAAGGTACTGGTACTCCCCTCCCCCAAGACTCCACCATCACATTAAAAAGAACGAAAATGGGTCAGGGGGCTGGGCAGTTCATGGGCTGTTCCATGAACTTAAGAGGGTGAGCGTTGGCCATGATTTCCAGAAATGAGGTTGAATTGGAAAATAAAGGCTAACACTATAGTGTTTCCTCCTTAAATCGCTAAAGGGGTGTGTGTGTGTGTGTGTGTGTGTGTGTGTGTGTGTGTGTGAGAGAGAGAGAGAGAGAGAGAGAGAGAGAGAGAGAGAGAGAGATACCAAACTCTCTAGTCCTGTGACTGGGGGTCATTTCAACCTCTGTGGACTTCCGTTTTTCCCTATGTAAAGTGGGCATTCGGTCAGGCCCTGGGGATGCCCCGTGGTTACTCACTGGTGAAGGCAACACAACGTAGCCCACATGACGATGGGTTTGGTGTCCAGCGGCTTTTAGGGTAGAAAGTGGGTAACGGACCAAAGAGGAGCCCCCAGGACTGACCTACTTCTCTTCTTTCAGCACTTTCTGACGGGCTCCACTCAGAAGACACCATGCCCCCCAATAAAGAGCCCAGCAGTCTTAACAGCTCCCCTGCGGGCCTCATCTGCCTCCCTCCCATCTCTGAGGAGCTGCAGCTCGTGTGGACCCAAGCGGCCCAGACCAGTGAGCTGGACGACAACGAACACTTGCTGCAAACCTTCAGCTACTTCCCCTACCCCAGCCTGGCGGACATCGCCCTCCTGTGCCTACGCTACGGGCTGCAGATGGAGAAAGTCAAAACGTGGTTCATGGCGCAGCGCCTCCGCTGTGGCATCAGCTGGTCGTCCGAGGAAATAGAAGAGACGCGGGCCCGAGTGGTGTACCACCGGGACCAGCTCCACTTCAAGTCTCTCCTCTCCTTCACTCACCATGCGGGGCGGCCCCCAGAGGAGGCCACCCCCTCTGTGAGCGAGCCCGCCCAGATCAAAGGACTGAAGGTGGAGCCCGAGGAGCCCCCTCAGCTACCACCAGTGGCGCCGCCCCCGCCCCGTCACCAGCAAGGAAAGGAGCCTTTGGTGGCACATGGCAGCAGGGCATTCTCGCACCAGTCGGAGTTTTGGCAAGATCTGCAAAGTAGCGGCCCCTCGAAGGAGCAGGCAGCCAGGGGTCCTGGCCCGTCACGGGGCCTGGGCGCCGCAGCCTGGAACCACTCCAGCACCGCCCACCAGCCTCGGGTTCCCGAGAAGCCCTCCCCATTCTCCTTCCTTGCCAGTAGCTGTAAGAAGGAGTCAGCCTCTAGCATGCCTCCGGCCTCTTCCTCTACCTCTTCCTCCTCTTTCCAGGTACTGGCTAACGGAGCTGCTGCTGCTTCGAAACCCCACCAGCCCCTGGGCTGTGGCCCGCAGCCGCTGTCCCCCAACGAGCAGGCACTCCCCCCACACCTGGAGCCCGCCTGGCCCCAGGGCCTGCAGCATCACCTGGTCCCAGGCCGGGCCGGCCCAGCAGAGTGCCTTTCTGCTGACACGCAGCGCCACCAGCGAAAGACCAAGCGCAAAACCAAAGAGCAGCTGGCGATCCTCAAGTCCTTCTTCTTGCAGTGCCAGTGGGCGCGGCGGGAGGATTATCACAAATTGGAGCAGATCACTGGCCTACCTCGGTCCGAGATCATTCAGTGGTTTGGCGACACCCGCTATGCCTTGAAGCACGGGCAACTCAAGTGGTTTCGGGACAACGTCATACCCGGCGCCCCGGGTTTCCAGGACCTCACCCTTCCCACCCCGCTGCCGGCAGCCCGCTCCTTGCATGAGTGGGCCGACACGCCGCCGCTGCCCACCCCCCCACCGCCCCCGGACATACAGCCCTTGGAGCGGTACTGGGCAGCCCACCAACAGCTCCAGGAACGGGACATCCCGCAGCTGAGCCAGGCGTCCAGGCTCAGCGCCCGGCAGGTGCGGGACTGGTTTGCCTCTCGATTGCCAGAGCCAGCTGAGGTGGTGGTTTGTCTAGATGAAGAGGAGGAGGAGGAAGAGGAAGAAATGCCAGAAGACGATGGGGATGAAGAGGAGGAGGAGGAGGAGGAGGAGGACAATGACGACGATGTGATCATACAGGACTGAACAGGGGTGGGGGTCGGGGGAGGGAAGCCTGTTACTAAAAAGATGAACTAATTGAGTAACTGTTCAAACAAAGAACCCACTTTTTTCCCCCAATTCGCTTGTAGCAAAGAACTGAGCAGCTTTGTGCTCTTGGTGGTAGGGGCAGAGGGGGTGTAGCAAGGGTGGCACAGGGAGGTGACCACCGGGCACAGAGTAAGGTAGGATTGCCGGAGGGGGTGGGGGGCAGGCTCCTCTCTCCCACCAAGGGCAGGCCGAGGGTCTGCTCCCAGCTCGTGCTCTCAGGACAGAGACCCAACCTTGGCCCCGCGCCTCTCGGAGGCCTGGGCGGGGTGGAGACCCGTGAGTCCGTGGGTCATTCCAGGGCCCCTGCCAGTCCCGCCATTTCCCCTGAGATCGATGAGGCTGCCTCGCGCCCCTCTCTCCTCTGAGCACGAGCCCACACGCACCACGCAGCGAAGCATCTCAGTCGACTCCCATCGCTTCAGCGAGCCTGCCTCTCCCTCCCACCGACTTCGTGCTGCTCCTGGTTCCTAACGGGAGCGACACAGGGCGCACAGTGCTTTCATTTCGGACACTGGGACCATTTTGCCTTGTACCTTTCCTCCCCAACCCCCTCTCTGTTCACTGTTTGTCTCAGGGTAAATCTTCTCCACGGAGCTTGTGAAATGTTTAACAGTTGGGTGGGGAATAATTTAGACTGGATATTTATTGGAGGTGGGGGGTTAGGGGAGATGTCCTTATAAGAAGTAGAAGTAGGTTAGAAGGACGGAGGTGCGGGCATGATTTCTACTGGTAAGAAGCACAGTGGAGATAGGCTCCAGGTTTGGTTTTACAATCCTGACTACCTCCTGGCCAGCTTGACAGACACTGGTTTTTCATCTTCTTGGTGTCGGCTCAATTTTGTCCAGAAAAAAGAGACTTTCCCTTCGTTTATAAGTCTGTCTTGAAAACAGACGGACCATTGTCTTTTAAGTTAATTATTAATGTTTTAGAATGGAGTTCATCAGTTGTAAAGCAAAATAGATATCAATGGATAATTAACCATCTAAAAAAAAGAGTGGAAGTACCCAAATTGCTAGAATAAAAAGGCTAAAAGTAAAATTGTTTCTCTGTCTTCCACTTTGCTATTCAATATGGGTCAGGGATCAAGAGACCCAAATCCACTAACATTCTGACTTGGTGTACCTTAGAAACCGAACGAAAGTAATATCCACCGGGGTACAAAGGAACTGGGTATCTTGGCAGTTGGAAGCATTCTACAGAAGAAGATCTCTGGATATTTTGGAGATTCACATCTGACCTGGGCATTTGGCCCAGTTAGGATTCAGGGCTCACTCTGGATGTACAGTTAAGACGGGAAGGTCTCAGTGCAACATGGTGGTTTGAGGTTTTTTGCTTTGTCCCTTTTTTGAAAGGGACATTGTGGTACATTAAGAAAACAAACAAGGGGGCTGAGCCCCGGTGGCATAGTGGTTGTGCGCGGGACTGTGGCCGGCTGGGATGGAGGTTCGATTCCAGCTCCACGGAGCAAAGGCTGGGCCTCCTACTCCCACCACCTGAGGGCAGTGATGCCCCCCCCCAAAAAAAATTCAATCAGCAGGCAGGTGGTTTTTTCAATCATGATGTGGCGATGGTGATGATTTCTGAGGCTTTCTCACAGACAAAGATAAAATTGGGCCAGAGTGACTCCCCCTTGTCCAAAAAGGGCACAGCACCTAGGGGAGCCTTTAAGAACAATCGACGGAGAATTCCAGAAAGCCGGGGCAGTCTAGCTCAGCCACATGGCTATCCCCAAGACCCCCTAGTGGAGGTGCCCCTTGTCATTTCCCCCCATTACTTTTGCTTATGGCCAGCCTGCCTTTAGACGCCCCCCCATTTGACACCCTGTTATCTCCCTTACTGCTGAAACCGAAATAAACACCTGACCTATCTCAATGGCAGTGCTCACTACTTCCGTCATAGAGCTTGTGACAGCAGCAGTGCTGCAGCCATCGTCTCGCCGCTTTGAGGGAGCGTGGTCTCTCATACAGGTGGTCCTCGGCTTGCAGCAGGATTAAGTTCTGATGACTCCATCGCCGTCTGGACCGACAGAAGTTGGATACCTTTTCTCCTTTCAGTTTTCATTATCTCCTTTTATTAACACGAGACATCTGACCTTTAAACATAGGGGGATCACATTTATGCAATAAATGACATACAGCAAATTATACCCTGCAGCACTGCAGCATATACCATTAACGAAAAGTAAGAAATCCCCCGAACTTGCTGCCCAGTCGATTCCCGTTGTCAGTGTGATTCCTCCTCACTCACCCTGTGTCGTAAGCTGGGACTGCCTGCCTGTAATAGTAACTAGGCATACCGGAAACGCAGGCGGGTTGAAAAAGCATAATCAATTAAGATAAGGAACAGAGTTGTTAATATTGGTAGTGGGAGAATATATCCAAAGCTAAAACACCAAACCCAGAAAGAAAACAGTTGATGGAGTAAATTACCCCTTCCCACATAATGCCAAGGATCGTTTTTACAACTTTTTTTTAAGTGGTAAGAAATGAAGTACTGTGTTTGTCTTGTGGGAGAGGTATAAGCACCTTCCTGAAGCACCACCTCATCTAAAGCTGGACACTTTTCCTGGGAGGTAACGGAGGGTGTGTAGGGTAAAGGTCACTTAGTACGGAGTGAAACCAGGAAGCAATCCGGGGTCCATTTTCCAAGGCCGCCATCACCCCTGGGGATGCCACAGTCCTTTAGCTGTTCCAGGTAGGTGGTCCAAGCTCCACCTGGCCAAGCTCATTGGCCTCAGTGGTCAGTGGACATCTGCAGGTAGGAGAGGAAGGCAGATAGGGGTGTTTTAACACAGGGCCAGGGAAGACCCTCCAACCCTAAGATGAGCTTTACTGGGGCAGTCAAGCACTGATGCTGCTTCCCCAAGGCGCTCTCCACTGTCTGATCGCATTTCTAAGCTAAGGTTTGATACACTGAGTCTGATGAAGACTTTGTTGCTATGAAACACACAGCATTTCAGTGGCTTACAGCAGAATGTTCAAAAAACTATTTTGGGAAATTTGGAACATGACTGCCACCATATCAGAGATTATTGCTTGGGAGGCAGAATTCTTATGCCTTTGGGGAAGGGGCACTTTCCTCAATAACTTTTAAAACAACTTTGTTATAGAAAAAAATTTAAATACAAAAGGACAGCATGATGACCTCACATGCACTCACCACCCAGTCTAAATAAGTAATTCTGGCCCCTCTTGGTTTTCTGCTCTCCCTGCCCTCCCCCTGCACTGGTTATACTAGAGCACGACCCAGAGGCCATGAGGCTTCCATCCACTTCTAGATAGTCATGTGTTACTGAGAGGAAAGGACTTTTTTTAAGCTGTGATATTGCACTTTAAAAGCCATGAATCCCAGGGCTGAGCCCTGGTGGCGTAGTGGTTGTGCGTAGGACTGCGGCCCACTGGGACAGAGGTTCAATTCCAGCAGTGGAGCTGGGCCTCCTACTCCCACCACCAGAGAGCAGTGATGCCCCCCCCCAAAAAAAGAGCCATGAATTCCTTAATATAAAATGGCATTATTCAATTTTCCTCTATCTCAAATACCCCCACCCATTGAACATTTTTTCCTTGTAGTTTCTATCAATCCAACTGGGGCTTTCTCTGCTAATGTGTTAAGCCTTTTGGAAACCAGTTCTACTCCGACATCAATGGAGCCTCTGTGTTGAAGTCGGTTTTATGGCAACTGATTAGTCTCAAAAATTTTACTTTGCTTCATCCCTCCTCTGTGAAGATCTTAGAGATGTTATGTCCCTGGTTTGCCTCTTAGGACGTGGGACCCTAATTTCTTGCTGACAAAGACCATTTTGGAATATGAGAACAAAAGATATAGTTACCTTAGTATGAAGGGGCTGCCTTGGGTTACCAGGTGCTTGAATTAGAAAAAGGACCCCCAAATCCTCAAAGTCCAAACCATGAGAGATGAGACAAGACTTTTTCACTCCATAGAGCTTGTAGGCCTCTCATCCCCCTGCCTTCTCCCTCCTGTTACTTGGATCGGGATTCTCACGGCCATCAAGTTGGTGCTGACTCAACCAGCCCCTGGGGGTGTCTGAGACTGTCTGAGGGAGGAGAAAGCGCAGTCTTTCTCCCTCAGCTGCTGGCACTTCCCAACGGCCGACCATGTGGATCTGAGCCCAGCGCATAAGCACTGCACCACCAGGGCTCCCATCTGGGTCAGAATGAAAGACCCAGCACCCCCGAGCTCTGCAGGAGTAAAAGTGGCTTTTCCTAGTTCTCCCAGTCTTCGCCCAAAAGATCCTCAAGAAAGCAGTTTGCTGTAAGCCTATTGGGACTCTTACTTGTTTTCACACGTTTTTATTTCACCCTGGTGAAGACCTCTTGGTTTAAAACCATTTGCCCCCGTGTGACCTAATTTTTAAACACTAAACCAGGAAGCAAATCTGACTAGGATGCAATCTTTGAAACTGAGACCATTCTGGTAAATCATAAATGTGGGTACTCCACTTGAAATCTATGCCCTTTCCTCCTAGCTATGCATTCCCTGACATGAAGACAGGAGGAGGCATTCGGTGTGCGAGCCCAACTAACTGCCTCATGCAGACAAGTGAGAGGGGTCGGTGCTCACCTACAGGAATGGTAGCTGGGAGCCAGGAAGGCTCTCTAATGGGCTTCTGCTCTTCCTCTGACCTGAAGGACGGAATGGAGTGGTGAGCGCTATCACCTAAAGACTTATTCAGGAGCATTACCTGTGGTCAGGGGGGCAAGGTCGTTCTTGAAGTGAGGCACGCCCCTCAGAAGGGGAAGAAGCCCGTGGTTCTCAACCCTCCTAATGCCATGACCCTTTCATACAGTTCCTCATTTTATGGTGGTCCCCAGCCATACATTGTTTTCACTGCTGTTTCATAACTGTAATTTTGCTACTGTTATGAACCAGGAGACCCCTATAAAAGGATCATTTGATCCCCAAAGGGGTCGTGACCCACAGGTTGAGAACCACTGGGATAAGCAATGTAAGAGGGAGTTAGTAAGTTTTTCCTTTCCCTGTGCAGACAGAGAGGGCTGAGATTTGAGCTTGCACATGAGTAGGAAGGTGTAGAGGCAATAAAGGAATTGTGAACTAGCGAGACAGCAACCTCTCCCTGAAAGGACTGGGAGCAGAGGCACCTTAGCTGACGAAGGTGAAAAAAGGAGATTGGTTTTACATTCTTATTTACGAATGAGTTTCAGCAATGTTTGACAGATGGAGCTCATGAATTTTTCAGCCTAACTTTAGAGGTTAACTTCATTGATGACAGGATGACTGCTATTACTGGAACATTCAGCGCCTCTGTGACGCCTCCAAGTCTCTTTGTTTGGCTAGTGTGAAGGGAATGGGTGACTTGAATATTAAGGCGGCAAACTGAAGACAGCGCTCTTTGGAGACTAATCGCAATTCAGTTTCACCTTGAAAATGTGCATTTTAGTAAACCTCCAACAGTTGAGGGCTCCTTCCACTGGGAGTATTATTTTACGTACCTGAATTATTAGGGGTGAAGATGAGTGCGTGGCCCGAATCCCCATCGTTCATGGATGGTCTGAAAGAAAAAATCCCCTGTCCGGAGGAGGCAGATGAAGGTCTAAGAAGGGAAAATAGGACGATCATCAGAGAAAGGGAAAGAAAGATTAAAAAGAAAGAACATGTTTGGCTGAGTCCTGGTGGCATAGTGGTTGTGCGCGAGACTGCTGCCCACTGGGATGGAGGTTCAATTCCAGTTCCACAGGATCAAAGGCTGGGTCTCCTACTCCCACCACCAGAGGGCAGTGATGCCCAAAAAACAAAAACAAAACAAAACAAAAAAACAAAAAGAAAGAACATGTTTGAGAGAAGAGCCTATCCTTGTACTTTTAGACCAGAGAGGAAAAATTCTTTTAACAGGATAAAATAAAAATATTTCTGATGTAGATTAGACATATTCCTATTCAACCTCCTCTCTCGTTTATTTATGAGGCAGATTACAAACATGCTTATTAGAGAAATAACTCCTGGGCTACTGGGAGCATCTTGGACCCCAAGTGAAGGGGAGGGGAGGGTTACTCACCTATAACACACGCTGTACGTGGACGCCTGTGAAGGGGTCCTGGAAGGGGTTTCTGGAAGGGGTGACAGGGTTTCTGGAAAACAGATGAGACTGTGAGATAACCAGTGGGCTGGATCAGCTACATACACTGAGGGTGAGGGCAAAGCAGCCGAAGGATGAGGTTTCAGTATCTATGTTAGGCTGGGGGTGAGTGAAAGAGCCGAGAACGACCTAGCAGTGTCTCACAGAGGTAATTTCCTCTCCCTTTCTAGGGCGTGGATCAGGGTTCGTTGGTAACTGCCTTGATGTGCGCTTCACACGTCTACGTGCCGGGGCGCAGATCACCAGGGAGAATGCCTGATGACAAAGGCTCAACAGACAGGGCTCTTAAGCACCCTTCACTGCCAGCCAGTTGATGCCAACTCACAGTGAGCCCACAGGCAGTCGATCGCTAACGTGGGTTCCCAACGTTGTACAGCTTGATGCCTCGTCGTCTCCCTCAGGGTGGCTGGTGGGCTTGAACTGCTGACCTCATGGTTAACAGCCCACCTCTGTGCCACCAGAGCCCTTTTTTCCAGCTAGATAACTGACTAAACAGTGGACAGTGTCACCCACTAAGTACATATCCCTCAGAAAAATCAACCTACAAGACTGAAAGGGCAGCCTGTGTCCACAGACAAAGTGCAGGACGAGCAGCAAGAAGGCGGAAAGGAAACAGCAAACTCAGGGAGCAGGGACGGCAACTAGTACAAGGAGACAAAAACGCGTCTGGACTGCTGAAGGGCAAACGAATATCCTCGAGCAAGTTTCACCCAAAACCACAAGAAAATGCCCCATAAATAGAAACGATCATGCAAAGTAGGAAGCTCGCCAGATGGATTCACACAGTGACCCCAGCCATGGGCTCAAACATAAAGAAGATTGTAAGAATGGAGCAGGGCAGGGCACTTGTAAACATACATCACACGAAAGAGCCCCCAAACACATGAAGCAAAAACTGACATGAAGGGGAAACTACGTACTGATATAATAGGCTTTGATGCGTCACTTTCAATAGTGGATAGCGCAACTAAAGAAAATCAGCAAGTCTGAGCACCATGCCAGGAACTCCGCTGGCTGAGTGTTGGGCTGTTAACTGCAAAGTCGGTGGTTCAGAACCACCAGCTGTTCCACGGGACAAAGATAAAGCCATCTTCTACCATAAGGAACACAGCTTCAGAAACCCTCTGTACGTCATTATGCGTTAGAATTGACTTGATGCCAGCAGGTGGGACACTGTATACTAACCAGACCTAACAGACATTTGTAGGATACATCATCCAGTAAGAGTAGAACACGTTCTTCTGAAGTGTGCACAGAACAGTCTCCGGAATAGACCATCTGTTAGACCACACATTTAAACAGAAGTCATACCAAGGAGTCCTGGTGGCACAGTGAGGAACACACTGGACTGCTAAGCATGAGGCCAATGGTTTGAAACCATCAGCAGCTCTGTGGGGGGGAAAGGAGACTTCCCACTCCTGTAAAGAGTTATAGTCTCAGAAACCCATCAGGGCAGTTCCACCTTGTCCTACAGGCTACAGGGTGGCCATGAGTCAAAACTGACATTATGGCAGTGAATTTGACTTCTGAAGTTACACACAGTATGCTTGTTCTCTGGCCACAATGGAATGAAATTAAAAATCAATTAAAAAATCAATATACTGTATACACTCGAGTATAAACTGACCCGACTATCCACTAAGGAACCTAATTTTGCCACAAAAACTGCATTAAAAAAGTGCTAAAAAACTTGGGTTATACTCAAGTATATACGTTGTATGTAGAAAGTAAGCACAGTAAATAGGTCTACAGGTAGGCTTTGGGTCTCCACTCTGCACTCCTCATTCATAATAATAATGATTTTTTTGTTCTTTGGTGCCTGATACCTGATCCTTTTAACACCTAGGCTGCTGTGCTTCTTCCATGTGGGCTTTGTTGCTTCTCAGATAGATGGCTGCTTGTTTATCATCAAGCCTTTGAGACCCCAGCCACTGTATTTTTTGACAGATGGGCACCATCAGCTTTCTACACATTTAATTATGCACCCATTTTGTCTTCAGAGATCATGTCGTGTGGATGAGCATCATGGAATGCCAGTTTCATAAAGCAAAATGTTCTTGTGTTGAGGGAGCATGAGGGAGGCCCCATGCTCACCTGCTACCTTAATACTAAACCTATAAATATATGCACATAGATCTATTTCCCCATCATGTAAATATATTTACATATGTAAAATATATTTACATATATGCACATGCTTGTATTTAGAACTCTATAAATGCCCTTTGCCTCCTAGGTCTTTCCTCTATTTCCTTTTACTTTCCTCTTGTCCCACTATTGTGTTCAGCTTCATTTGGGTTTTAGTAATTCCTCTCAGTTACATTGCCCTTGATCAAGCCCTACCAGGTCTCCTACACCCTCCTAGTCATCAATTTTAGATCACTTGTTGTTCCCTTGTCCCTGGGTTTTGTTAACACCCACATCCTTTTCCCCTCACTCATTCTCCCATGTCGCCCACCTACCCCAATGGTCTGTCCTATTGTTTTCTCCTCCAGCTTGTTTATCCCACCTACCTTATCTACAGAAACATGCAGAGATAATAATATGCACAAAAAATAAGACAGAGCAAAGCAAAGCAACAAAAGAAATAAAAAAACAATGACATGAGAAGGAAAATCCTGGGGAAAAAAAGAAAAAAGAAAAGCCTGTTAATAGTCCCAGGTCGGTTTGTTGACCTTTAGCACTGTTTCTGGTTGAGTCTGACGGGGTGCCAGGCCTTGGCCTCACACTATTTTTGATATTCCCTGGGAACTTTGTTCTTCTGCTCCCCTTGCTGTTCTGCTGCACACCCTTAGTGTTTGCACTTGGTGCAGTGGGGTCAGGGGAAGCACAATTCCCACACTAAGTCTCTGGTGTTGTGTCTGGAGTGCTATGGGTCAGTGAAGCGTGTCATGTCTCGTGGTGAGGTCGACCCTAGGGTCCTCTCTGTGCATTTGCTGCTCTGAACAGGAATGTTGTCCTTGCGGCCAGGTGGGCCAGGACGTGCTCCACTCTCTTTCCCTACCCCTTTGTTTGCTCCCGTGTGCTCTGATCAGACGTGTCCCTCTTTCTGAGCTGAAGTTTCAGTGCTGTCCTCTGAAGTGACTTCTTCTGGGGGGTGCGGGGAGGGGCTGTCCACAGAGTTGAGATTGGAGCCGGCCCCTGAGACCTCTCTATTGGTTCCCTGCTTCATGCTGGTATGTTGCATTCATGTCTTAGAGAGCCAGACTGAAGTCTGGTCCCTTCTTCCCTGTGGAGATATAAACAATATCCTCCCCTTGGGTGGGTGAGTGCCCTGTTCCCCCTCAAGTTTGTTTCTTAAGGTAATAGGAACAGCCTCTCTGGACCACAGGGCTGGCACCACCATGAGACAGGACTTCCCCTCAGAGCTGCAGGAGACGGCACTGGAGACAAAGTGCAGGAACTGTGGCCCCACCCCCACCCCAGGGCAAAACACGAGGGAGAGCAGCAAGGGGAGCAACGCAAGGAAGTCCTTGAGGACTCCCGAAAATAGACTTCAGACACCTCAGCAGACTCAATCTGGAAACATGCATAACAGTCAGCAGACAGATCTGCAACTATGTATAGGCCCAGTTTACTTATATATTTATTTGGTTTTTCCATAACTACATAAGATAGGCAAGATAATTCCTAGGCGAAAACAATGGGACTGATGGTTGGGGGGCAGGGTGCAGAGGAGAGAGGTAAGTGGGGAAAAGGGAGGCAGGAAGCCAACAAACCCAGGGACCAAGGAACAACAAGAGATCTAAAACCCATGGTGAGGAGGGTGTAGAACACTTGGTGGGGTGTGATCAAGGGCAATGTAGCTGGGAGGAATTGCTGAGAGCCGAATGAAGTCAAACATGATAGTGGGACAGGAGGAAAGTAAAAAGAAATAGAGGAAAGAACCAGAAGGCATTTATAGAGGTATAAATGTAGGCTCACATATATGTGTGTGTGTAAAACGATGGAGATCTACGGGGCCTCTACTCAAGTCCTCCCTCACTGCAAGAACACTTTGTTCTCATAACCTGGCATTCTGTGATGCTCACCTCCCCTACATGATCAATGAAGACAAAATGAGTGCATAAGCAAATGTGGTGCAGAAAGCTGATGGCGCCCGGCCATATTGAAAGATCTAGCCTCTGGACTATAGAGGCTTGAAGTTAAACAAGCATCCATCTAGCAGGGACGCAACAAAGCCCACCTGGAAGAAGCACACCAGCCTGTGTGATCATGAGATGTTGACAGGTGCAGGTATCAGGCATCAGAAGACGCCAAACAAACAATCATATCAATGTAATGAGCTGGTCAGCGTGGAGACCCAAAGCCCATCTTTTGGACCTCCCCTCACAGAAGGGTCACAATGGAGAGACCAGTCAGCCAGGATGCAGTATAGCACCTCAGAAACACACAAAATTCTTCTAGTTCTTTAAGGCTTCCCCACCCCCCCAACACTATTATGATTCCAGTTCTACCTTACACATCTGGCTAGACTGAGAGCATGTACACTGGTATAGATCAGAGCTCTCAACACACGGAATTCAGGACAGATGAACCCCTTAGGAACAATAATGGAAGTAGTAGTAACAGGAGGGAAGAAGGAATCAATTGCAACTGATGTCTAACTCCCTCCCCTCACCTAGCACGAAGAACAGAAAGGTGGGTGAAGGGAGACAGCAGATAGTGTAAGATATGAAAATAAGAATCATTTATAATTTATCAAGGATTTGATGAGGGTGGGAGGGTAGGGGAGGAAAGGAAAATGAGGAGCTGATAGAAAGAGCTCAAGTAGAAAGCGAATGTTTTAAAAAGGGCGATGGCAACAAATGTTCAAATGTGCTTGACACAATGGATGGATGTATGGATTGTAATAGGAGTTGCATAAGCCCCCAATAAAACGATTTTTAAAAATGATTTATAAAAAAGACATAAAAATGCTCTCTGAGAAGTGCTCTCTGGGGACTGGTGGTATGAAACCAAGGCCACTGCCAGGGAATGGATTCTAACACCCAGCACTCCTATAGCAGTGTTTCTGTGCCTCTGTACATGGTTACCAGAGCAGACAGCCTCAACTTTCTCCTGCTGAGCTGCCAGTGGGTTTGAACCAGCAACCTGAGCATTAGAGGTCCAACGCTTACCTACCGCACAGCACTTCCAGGGACTGACTAATACTTAGGGGAATAATAGCAACAACAACAGTTTCAAGTAAAAAAGAGACAAAAATTGAAAGGATCCCAAATATTTCTTCATTGATATATATATATTTATATATATATAAAGATATATTTTATATATTATATATATATATATTCCCCCCCCCTCCCCCACATGACTGCCCTGGTGGAAGTAGGAAGCCTAGCCTTGCTCCTGGAGAGCTGCTGCTGGATTTGAACCGTCAACCTTGTGGGCCGCAGTCCCACACACAATCACTGTGTCACCAGGGATCAGCTGAAATATTTTTTACGTTCAATACACATTTCAGGCCAACATAACTGGTATAGCGCTAACCTGCCTCTTAGACCCTAACTTCTACTGCCACCTTGTGACTACGTTTAAAAAATCCAAGTCAACTATTTTATTCAAAAGTGAGCCTTCCTCTGCTGAGCAGAGAATTTCCGTAATGTCCTAAGGACTTAACATTTTATTTACCTCTTATCGGTTTGAGAACAGCAGTACCATTGTTTGGAAATGTGCAATATATAGGTGGAGAGAACAGAGTGGAACAGTGGGATGCTGTACAGAGGGTGTGTTGTACAATCAACAGGCTGTGTGGGTTTCTGACATCTTTTTTTGTCCTCTCACCAGTGTAAGAGTCTCTAGGAGTGCTCCTTTCCGGCAGGCCTCTGCTTCCCTGCTGGACAAAGAGTAAACACCAACGAATGAAAACATACCCTAGTCTTTGGCTTCCCTATTCTCTCCTCGTTCACGCCAACCGAAGGAGGAGCCATGCCTTACCCACCCCACTTCCCAAACAGATGGGCACCCTTAACTCAGGCTCTGAACACTCCCACTGCCTGGGTCCCTAGAGTCAGTCTCAGTGACAGCTTCTGACAGCGGGCCTCCATGGGCTACCGCATCAGCTCAGGCAGTGGCATCAAGGATTTATGCCCAAAGCAATGTAAGATTCTTGCCGTAAGCCCCAGCCTTCCTTTAGCATGAGAAAACCCAATCTGGAAGACCGGGTGACGATTACTTACTTGTCCCAGGATCCCCAAAGCAGCCATTCTATACGGGATAGATTCCACGGAGGAGGAGCGACTGTCAGGTAGAAAGGATGAACAGAAATGGGTGCTACAGTTCTACAGAGTCACAAGGTCTCTTCAGGCCCAATCTCAGCCACCTCGAGGTTGCTTTCATTTCCAACTCTGACCCCAGTTTTAAGGGTGATGAGCAGGCTGACTACTCACCTGACCACTTGGCTGCTATGCTGGAAACTGAGTCGTGGGGTAACTGAAAGAGAACACACTACGGAATAAGAAATCATCAACGATACACTCTGCGGTGCCTCTTTAGTCTGCTGGCCTGCCTTTGCATGCAGGGGACCTCACAGTACGATCATTTCATAACAAATGTAAGACCAGCTAAATTGCACAATGGTCCCGGAAATGATCTTCTAAAAGAGAAAAGGATAGTCATCTCTGACACAGATATAGGGGGGAGGCGAGAAGATGCTCACTACCTGACTGTGATGGAGAGGTGATGCCTACTGGTCGAGGTGTGTTTGGCCTATCAAGGAGAAAAGAGGCAGTTCAATTCTTGCTAAGGAGCAAATTTCCACCTCAGAGAATAAATCAAGTCATTGCTTATAAAAACAAAAGCTTCCTAAGCACAAATTGTCTGCTTTCATATAATGATAGACATCACCCCCCAAACACGGAGGCAGCTTTTCCATATTGTCTTTTTTATTCAACCGTCTTGAGTTTTCTACTTCTCTATTGACTGTAACAGAAGTTTTCAAGTATTGTACATATTTCTTCCCTCCCTTAGTGGCTTATCAGTCACTCTCAAACATACATTTATCAATTTGAACATCCATCCTGGCTGCCCACTCCACCCTCACTCTCTCGATCCTGACCAGGAATTTAGAATCCACCGGAAATGACAAAAGTCACAGAAAGAAGTGGGTCCTCTCTTTGAGAGAGTCACAGGTTAGTAGGGGAGGGGAAAGGAATCATGGTAATCTTTGAGTGCTGTCATAGGTGGGTTCGGGGTACAGAAGCAGGAAGGAACACTCCTGTAACTGTTGTGTGAGCAAGGACTCTGTCTCCTTTTATCCATCAATGCAGAGCTGACATTAAAAACATCCATCACTTTGGCAGGGTGCAGTTAGAAAGGACAAGTGATAAAACCCAGTCGCTAGGGGCTGAGCCCTGGTGGTGTAAGTGGTTGAGTGCGGGACTGCAGCCCACAGGCTTGGTGGTTCAAATCCAGCGGTGGCTGTCAGGAGCAGCACTGGGTAGCGCCCATGACCACCTGAGGCAGTGATGCCATACCCCCCCCCCCAAAAAAAAAACCCAGCAGCTAATGAACAGGAGGCACATACTGATGATTCACTGAATGAACAGCTGGAACACCTAAACTCAACCCAGTGGCTGTTGATGCTAGGCACGACTCCTTATGTGCGGAGCAGAATTCCATTTGGTTTTCACGGCACTCACGGATGAGTCTGAATTGCCAATCTTTTTGTTAGTAGCTGAGCGCTTAACTATCTGTGATTAAACTCTTTGGATTCTGGGTCAAGTTATCACTCAAGGACTCATAAAACCTGTAACTCTGCCTAATAAAGTCTTCACAAAGAGAATAGCGTGTGGGTTGAATTTTAAAGGTCATGGTCAAGGGTGAGAACTACATTTGAGATTTCACTTTAGCACATTTTAGTGGACAACTCTTAGTGAAATGACACACAAATTCATCAACCATTTCTCCCCTCTCAGAGCCCACATGGGAGTTACAACCAAGAGTCGGAAAGGAACAGACATTCCCTGTGAGTAAGACACCTGATAAAACTGACCTGCTTCCTCCGTACTGCCTTGGCGATTCCTGTAGGCGAGAAAGGGAATGAAAAGAACTGCTCACCAAGGGTCCTCATGACTAGATCTCAGCCTGACGTGGCAGATAACTAAGCTGCAATGTTCCCTGGTTGTAGCTACGAAGAGTCCCAATAAAGTCAAACATCGGAGTAGACATCGCCCCAACAAGTAGGAAAATATTAGCTTTGAGGGAATACAATTCTACATCCTCTTCATAAAAACACACTGGGAATTCCTGTAGGCTGACGGAGATGGAAAATACAGAGCCTCCCCGGGGAAAGCTGAAGAGAGACAGGGCAGAATTACAATGGGCTAGAATAGTTACGAGGATGAGCTCAGTGGGGAAATGATACAAACACACAGCACATTCTTAGGAAGGTGGAAAAGGCCTCGGAAGTAGAATGTGATGGAGAGGTCCTGAGATTATCTCTGGAGGTTCTTGAAGAAAATATTAAGCTGCAACAGATGCCTCTTCTAAAAGAGCTACCCGTCTGGCAGGTTGGGGCTCACTCATGTTCAAGATCAGGTTGCAAGTAAACTAAGATGGTGACCCTCCAGCCCTCCAAGTCTTTTGTGGCCTCTCCATCTACCGCAGTGTGGGGGTTGTACAAGTGTCCTTTTCTGTCTGTACCATGATGTAAAAAGAGTGCACAGGAGGGCACAGGCACTCACCAATTAGCAAGGACAGGTGATGTGTGCCCAGGTAGCCATGTAGAGGGGGAAAGTAGAAGAGAATATAGTGGTTAAGGAAAATCTGTTTACTCGCCTTTAGGATGGCTAGAAATTTCTTGAGTTCTCCATTCTCCTTCTTTAGGGCAGAGATTTCTCTAGGTAAAAATGTAAACAACAAGCTCCAGCAGGTCATTGGGGTTAAAAAAGGAATTGATATCACAGGAGGTTCCCAGGATGATGAAAAAATTCCATTCCTAAATCTGTCTTTTAAGTCGAATTTGCACCTATTTAGGAACTTAGGTATGGTTCACATCTAATGGCAGTTAGACAAGTGTTGGCCTTATTACCTTGTATAATACTTACCGACTGCCTCACTTACTGACTCTCTCATTGTCTGACGTTTCATATTTACAACAGTTAAGTACCTACGTACTTGCCCAGCTCTATCACACACAAATGCCAGGGTGAAGGTGTGAGCCACACTGGCTCTGACAGTCAAGGTCACACGTCCACTTGGCTGCGTCATAAGTCGCAGCAGTGTGGCGGTTCTGTAACGTGGAATCGGGTGGTCAGGTCCTGTCATTGTCCACTTTGTGATCTGATATGGACAGCTTTCATTTTTGGAGAACACGGGGTTTTGCGCAGTGACTTGCTATTTGGAACATTGCCAGGCCAGTGAGGCGTGAGGGTACAGAGTAGCTTCCTATGCATAAAAAATTAAAGAAACACTTCCAGATATTTTGCTAAATTTTTGTTAAAAACAATTTGATATAATACAGTAATAAAGATAATGTTGCAAAGGAGCACTTGTTATTGTATGCACCTCACATTTTTTTTGGCATCACTGCCCTCTGGTGGGAGTAGGAGGCCCGGCCTTGCTCCTGGAGAGCGGCTGCTGGATTTGAACCGCCAACCCAGCGGGCCGCAGTCCCGCACACAACCTCTACACCACTGGGGCTCAGCCTGTACCTCACATTTTTAATATAATAGACTTTATGGGACTTCGTAGCTCTTGGCTTGATGAAAGTTGCACATTTATGACCTGGGGACTGTCTGTATTATAATGAACATTTAGGGATGCTTACTAAGAGATCCTTACATCTATATATGGTACTTCTGTGGGGTATCTAGTGATTCAGGGAGACAATGGCGGGGTTTGGATGGTGAAAAGAGTCAGGAGGACAAAATAAGCAGTTTTAGTTCAAGGGAGTTTGTATGGAATTGTGTTCCCTTTTCTTTTTTTCTTTATTTATTTAGGCATCACTGCTCTGGTGGTGGAAGTAGGAGTCATGTTCCCTTTTCACACCTATCTGTCTACTACTGCCTAAAAATGCCATCATTTTTTTCTTAAGATTTCCAAAATACTTTCTCCTAGAGATAATATTTCAAATCCTCATTTTAGGACGTATGAGTAAGCGATAGCTGATTTCTCTGACATAGTGCTGGTGGGGAAGAAAACAAAAAAACCGGAAATGAGGAGAGTCCCTCGGGAAGAAAGAAGGGGCCCACAACCTGCTGTGGCTTTCTAAGATGAGCAGACGTACTTGGAACCCTTCTTAGGCTTTGCACCCATAGGAGGTACGGTTTGCAGGTTCTCTGAAAGCAAACTGTTGGTTTTGCACTTGGTTTTGTACTCACTTGTCCTGGCTGGCCACTGTTTGCTGTGTCTTCTCCAAGTCTTCTTCTAACTTTGTGATTCTGTGCTTATAAAAGGCGATGAGAAGATCCGTCTGTTTCTTCTGGAAACTCCACACCTGTAGGGACAAATAGGCCATTGACATATGCCCACACAACTCTTTCCACCTTGCTTCTGGCCACAGAGGGAAACCCATCCATTCTTACTTTATCTCAGCTTGTCTTCTTCTGGGTCATCTGCGCTAACGCCCGACTCTCTCAACAAAGGGCTTAGCACTACCGAGAGCTGAAGCTGGGGGTCCCCAGGACACTGTCTTTCTAATTTCTTCACACGTATTATTCTTACGGACATAGAATGGTTCTTTAAAAATATAATCTTGCATTCGGAATGAATCAACTCTCCTCTACCCCATCACCATTTTCCCCAAGCTCAGAGCTCGTTTTGAGTTATTACTTGTAGGGGACCGTAGTGCCAGCCCCACCATGAGACAGGATGTCCCCTCTCTGAGCCGCAGCACTGCAGGGGGCAGCACTGGAGACACAGTGCAGGAATTGTGCCTGGTCTGACTCCCCCCCCCGGCCCCACCCTCACCACAGAGGGTGAAACAAGAAGAGAGTGCAACAGAGCAGCAAGGGGAGCAAAGCAACAAGGTCCCCGAGGAATCCCGAGAATAGACTGCAGACTCAGGGGGCAGGGCTTGGCAACTCATCAGACTCGAATGGAAAACATTCCTAAGGGTTAGCAGACAGACCTGGAACTATTTATAGGCACTTTTAAAATTCTCCCCCCCCCCCAATATCTATTGGTATAAGATAGGCAATATAAATACTCCAAAGGAAAAAACAATAGACCGATGGTTCTGGCAGGGAACGGGAGGGGCCCAGGGGAGAGGGGTGGGTAGGAGAAAGAAAAGGGGAAGCCAAACAAACCCAGGGACAAAGGATCAACAAGAGATCTAAACTCGATGGCAAGGAGGGTGCAGAATGACTGGTGAGGTTGGATCAAGTTCAATGTAGCTGAGAGGAATTCCTGAGATCTGAATGAGGGTTGAACACGAGAGTGGGACAGTGTATGATATGAAGAGGTAATAGCAATTTGTAAATTATTAGGGGCTCATGGGGGAGGGGAGGGGGGAGGGGAAATATGGGGAGCTAGAATTAAAAAGAAAAAGAACTAGAGGAAAGGGGGAAAGAGGAGATTATGCTTATTATGCTTATAATAAAGGCTCAAGTAGAAAATATTTGGAAATGAATATGGCAACATGTGTACAAATATGCTTGATACAAAAGACGTATTGAATGCTATAAGAGTTGTCAGAGGTCCCGGTAAAATTATTTGGGAAAAAAGGAAATAGAGGAAAGAACTAGAAGACTTTTCTAGAGGTATAAATATAGGCACACACATATGTGAATGCATTAACATTTAAGTATAGGAATACAGTTCTATGTACATACATTCATAAGTTAAGTATTAAAGAAGCAAATGGACATTGGGCCTCGACTCAAGTATTCCCCATTGCAAGAACACTTTGTTCTAATAATCTGACATTCTGTGATGCTCACCTTCCCAGAAAGATTGATGAAGACAAAATGGTTGCACAAGCAAATGTGGTAAAGAAAGCAGATGGTGCCCAGCTAATAAAAGATAGAGCCTCTGGGGTATTAGAGATTGAAGTTAAACAAGCAGCCATGTAGCTGGAAAGCAAGAAAGTTCACATAAAAGAAGCATCCCTAGAGTAGGTATCAGCTATCAGAAGACCCAAAGCAAACATATCAATGAGAATGCGGGGGGCAGAGTGGAGACCCAAAGCCCATCTGTAGATAATTGAACACCCCCTCACAGACGGGTCACAAAGAAGGGACAAGCCAGTCAAGATGCAGTATAACACCAAAGAAACACACAACCTTTCTCTAGTTCTTTAATGCTTCCTCCCCACCCACCGCCACTGTCATGACCCCAGGTCTACCTTACAAATCTGGCTAGACTGGAGCTGTACACTGGTACAGATAAGAGCTCTCGACACACAAAATCCAGGACAGATAACCACCCCAGGAACAGTCAGAGAGTATCAATATCTTGAGGGTAGGAGGAAGGTAGGAGGAGAAGGGGGACAAAGGGAGAACCGATCACAAGGACTGCCATATAACACCACCCCCAGGGTGAAGGGAGACAGTGTAAGATATGAAAACAATTATAATTTATCAAGGGTTCACGAGGGTGGGATGGTGGGGGAAAGAGAAGGATACCAAAGGCTCAAGTAGAAAGAAGATCTTTTGCAAATGAAGATGACAACATATGTACAAATGTGCTTGATACAAATGATGTATGGATTGTTATAAGAGCTGTAAGAGGGGCTGAGCCCCAGTGGCATAGTGGTTGAGTACGGGACTGCAGCCCACTGGCTTGGCGGTTCAAATCCAGCAGCAGCTCTCCAGGAGCAAAGCTGGGCCTCCCGCTCCCACCAAAGGGCAGTGATGTCCCCCCCAAAAAAAGAGTTGTAAGAGCCCCCAATAAAGCAATTTATTCAAGAGTGAAGCTATCTACTAGTAGTTTGAACTCGGTCTTTATATTTCTAGCGATTGTAGAACTCCAGATTCTGGTGGTGTACTGGTTACATGTTTGGCTGTGAGCTGCAGGGTCGGCAGTTCAAAACCACCAGGAGCTCTGTGGAAGAAAGCATGGGCTTTCCATTCATTCCCATAAACAGTTCCAGCCTTGGAAACCCATAGGGGGTCTCGATGAGTCAGTAATGACTCAATGGAAGTGAGTTAAATCCAGCCAAGCCTGTCATCAAATCAATTCCAACTGATATCCACCTCCTATAGGATTTCCAAGGCCTTAAGTCTTTTCCAGGAGCAGTCAGTCTTCTCTTTCACTAGGGGTCTGAAATGCTGGCCTGGCAGTTAACAGTCATCACTTGCCCAAGGCTCTCAGCCCCCTGAGTCACTTGCACGCTGTTTGTGCTGCACCAGTAAAGCGTGAAAAGGCACAGAAGGGGGTTCCTTCTGCCGAGTCTTCTTCTGGGTATGGACATATGATTCTATTGTTGCCTCACTTTATCATTTGATGAAATGATGCTCTTGTCATAGGATACCTGAAATGGGTCAAAAGTTAATATTTAGAAGGAGTTTTCGCTGTTTCAGGCCCTGCTTTTGAGTACACAGCACTATTTATGTCTCATCTGCTGTCTCCCACGCAGACTGTAAACTTCTCAGCTAGAGTGCATCCCTAGATCTTGGGAGTCTTCCCATACACTTTTGTTTTCACTGAATTTTCAAATTGCCTTTTCCATCTTATCACAGAATTGAATAAGAGTTTATATTGTTTATGGTCACTTTCTGCTCCTAGGCAAACTAAACTAGTTTTAGGTAGATAAGATTTATTTATCTTTTAGGAAATGGACTTTCATTTCACAATATCTAACGATCTTTAGATATATGCAATATCAAAAGTCCTAAAACTTTTGAGCTATGTCACAGGCTAACCATAGAGCTGATGAAGGGAAATTTCTTCTTAATGAAATACTTCGGTGAAAAGAGGAAATAAAGAATGGCAATTAGAATAGTACCATTCTGGAACACTTAATGAATTGATGGATCTGTGAGAAGTTCATAATGGCTATTATCATACAAAATGTGAAACAGAAGACCATTGCTTTTGGATGAAGCACAACACTGTAAGAATCTCCCCCTACCCCTCAAAAAAGAAAGATTCTGACTAGACTTAAATCTACTTATCAACTTATAGGCAATATAGAGGACAGAGGAACATATTAAAAAAGAAAATTCACACTGAACAATGCTATAGGACCAAAGACCATTTTCTAACAATAATAAAAATAAAATGAAAAAAGAAAAAGAAAAAAGAGATGAAATATAGTTTGAGACAAGAGCCACAATAACTAATTGAAATATATCCTCTTTTCCTGTACACTGGAGCAGATAGGAATCAGAAACATGGGGAATCCAGGACAAATGATCCCTTTAAAACCAGTGGTAAGGGCTGAGCCCCGGTGGCGTAGTGGTTGTGCGCGGGACTGCGGCCCACTGGGACGGAGGTTCAATTCCGGCTCCCAGGAGCAAAGGCTGGGCCTCCTACTCCCACCATCTGAGGGCAGTGATGCCTAAAAAAAAATAAAAAAAAAAAAACAACCAGGGGTGAGAGTGGAGATACTGGGAGGGGGGAGGGAAGGTGGGGTAGAAAGGCAAACCGATGATAAGGATTTACATTTAGCCTCCTCCCTGGGGTACGGACAACGGGGAATGGGTGAAGGGAGACATCAGACAGTGTATGATAAGACATAATAACAACATTAATTTATAAATTATCAAAGGTTCATGAAAGAGGGGGGAACAGGGAGGGAGGGGAAATGAGGAGCTAATACCAAGGGCTTAAGCAGAAAGCAAACATTTGGAGGACGAGGGCAACAAATGTACAAATGTGCTTTGCATACAATGGATGGATGTATGGATTGTGATAAGGGTTGTATGAGGCCCCAGTAAAATCATTAAAAAAGGAAATATATACATATATAATCTTTATTTGCATTCCGAATATGATGAAGCAGCTGGGACCACTGTTTGAGCATCCCATTTTTGTTGGTGTAATGCCAACCAGCCAGTTAGCACTCATAGTGACCTTATGGACAACAGAAGGAAACACCTGGGCTGAGCCCCGGTGGCGGGCGTAGCAGTTGTGTGCGGGACTGTGGTCCACTGGCTTGGCGGTTCAAATCCAGCAGCAGCTCTCCAGGAGCAAGGCTGGGCCTCCCACTCCCACCAGAGGGTAGTGATGCCTTGCCCCCCCCCCCCAAAAAAAAAAAGGAAACACTAGCTGGTCCTGCACTACCCTCCCAAGTGCTGCTGTGTTTGAGCCTGTTGCTACAGCTACCGTGTCAGCCTATTTCATCTCAGGTTTTCCTTTTTTCCACTGCCCCGCTACTTGACCAGCCATCGTGTTGTGCTCCTGGACTGGTCCTTTCTGGTAGCACATCCAAAGGATGGGAGACAAGCCTTGCCCTCCGTGCTTCTAAGGAGCGTTTCTGCTTTGTTTATTCCATTCAGATATGGTTGCTTTCCTGGCAGTCCGTGGCATCTTCAATATTCTTCAACAACACCATAATTCAAATGCGCCCACTTTTCTTCAGTTTTCTTTATTAATTGGCTAGCTTTTGGAAACATAAGAGGGGCGCGAAATTACTACACGCAGCTTGGGTCAGGCTCCCATAGTCCTCAAAGTGGTGTTTTTGTTCTTTAAAGCTTTAACTAGGTCTTTGGCAGATGTGCCCAACACAATGTATCATTTGATTTTGTGACTGCAGCTTCCATGGGCATTGATTGTGGAGTCAAGTAAATGAAATCCTTGACAACGGCAGCCTTTTTTCCACCTATCAAGATATTGTTTATTGGTCCAGTTGTGAGGATTTTTGTGCAATGCTGAGGTGTGATCTATCTTGGAATCTTTGATACTCATTAGCAAGTGCTTCAAGTTCTCTTCATTTGGAGCAAACAAAGTGTGTCACTCTGGGTAGGCTGGAGAAACAAATTCGCAAGCACGCATATGTATATAAAAGTTTTTGTGATTAACATTCTCACCCTTCCCCACTCTGCCACCAGGGCTCCTTTATAAGAGCTTTTTTACACAGGGTAATTGTACATTAAGAAAACAACCCCGCTAGGTCCAGATCAAGTCCATTCGTCTGATATTAGCCCATATGTCTGACAGCAATCTACAAAGTTCTTCAGACTCATAAAACACATGCAATGACGCCAACTACAGAAGGTCACGGGCCAGTGGGTAGAAAGTCTTTGGATCCAGTGGTGTTGTAAGCCTCTCCGTGCTGGCAGGGGTCTCCACGTGGCTTCTCTAGGTCCAGGTTTCTGGCCGCATCAGGGTGGGTCCAGGTGGCTTCTCCTCAGGGAGGTCTCACAGGAGGCAGCCTTGTGAGTCGAGTGTCTCCAAGGGAGTGAGCTGAGAGAGTGCTTTCACCTCCAAGAAGGAATGACCACATTTCCCAGAATTCTCAGGAGAAGGCCAGGCCCACACAGAGGTCTCGCTGGCTGTCTCCAGATTGACAGGCCAGACTCCACCCCTACACTCTTCATCCTCAAACTGACACCAGATTAGGTGGCTGCCACACAAGGACATTGCAAGTTGTTAATAAGTCTTCCTCCAATCTTGATGAAGCATTCTTTATATAGCCAAATCCTAGGGTTATTTGTGTAGTGTACAGATTGAATAAACATGGGGAAAGGATACAACCCAAACATATACCTCTCCTGACTTTAAATCACACCGTACCCTTTGGTTCTGTTCCAACGACCGCTGTTTGTTCTATGCACATGTCTGCTTTGAGCACAATGAAATGTTCTAGAATCTCCATTCTTCACAATGTTAGCCAACATGTGTTAGGAACCACACAGATGTCTTTGCCTAGTCAGTGAAATATAAGCAAACATCTTTCTGATATCCTCTGCTTTCAGCCAAGATCAATCTGGCATCAGCCCTGAGACCCTTCATTCCCTAGCTTCTGTATCCAGCTTGAATTTCGGACAGCTCCCTGTGGAGGGACTGCTGCAACCAGCTTTTAATGCTCTTCAGCACCATTTCACTTGCTTGTGATAAGGCTCAGTCATCTCTGAATTCTGGTGGGTCGCCTTTCTTTGCTTTGAACCTTGTGAATTAGGGTATAGGTTTACATAGCAGATCTGTTTCACGTTCCACAGTTCATACACATTGCTTCATCCCATCCACTGCAGTCCCCTCAATGGACCATTCCTTATTCCATGTCCTTCCTGTACCTGCTGTTTCCATGCCTCCTTTCTGAATCCTCTTCCCTCTTGTCCTTGGGTAAATGTGGCCCTTTTAATCTTAAATGGTTGATTATTCTAACATGGGGTTGAGTTCAGTTCCAGACCTGGAAGGTGACTAAGAGCCCTAGTTCTAGATGAGTCAAGTCTCTATCTGACCAAGAAGCCTGGTCTCTTTTATGTGGGTCACTGTGTTAGGGTTCTCTAGAGAAACAAAACCAGGACACTAGGATTAGATAGGATAGATAGATAGATGATAGATATACAACATGAAGGAATATAATAGCCAAGTAGTCCACACAGAAGTAGAGAGGGCTTGGTTCAACTCACTTTTGTGAACTTAATACACTGGAAGTCCTTCAACTCATGAGGGCTAGTGGGTCCAAGATCAAGAAAGCAGACAGCTGAATCTTCCCTCAGGCAGTGCAGGTAGTCCAGCCACAGGCAGCAAACAGCAGGGTGAGTCCCCAGCAGTCAGCAGCTCAGAAGCTTAGTGAAGCAGGTCCGAATGGGATATCAAATTCAAACAATGTAAGACGACATGATCTGACAGCCTCAAGCTCAAGTGATGAACACACCACCAGCATGGTGAAGCAGGTCTTGAAGGAACCTCAAGCTCTAGTGACATTGACCCACAGGTTGGCCATCTCACAGGTAGTGTAGCTCACAAGTTGAGGCAGAGAACTACTTAAAGCCAGCCTCACACTGGTTCAATCACTACTGAGAAGGAGAAGAGGGGCTGGCCTTGCAGAGTCATTTATCCCTCTGCCCTCCAATCAAACTGTGACCTTTATCCTTTATCCTACATGTTCCTATTGGCCAGGTTAGCACAATAAACCTACCTATCACAGTCACCTTTCTTAGGAATGGGCACAGATATGGCTATCTTCCAGGCAGTTTGCCAGCAACTATCTTCTAAATTTCTTGGCATAAAACAATGAGCACCGCCAGCACTATATCTGTTGAAACATCTTAACTGGTATCCTGTCAATGCTGAAAGCCTTGTTTCTCATAAACACCTTCAGTGTAGCTTGGATGGTAAGGCTAGGGAAATTTCATCTTTGTATCAAATAAATTTTACTGGAAATTTCAGGCCCATACAGCTTCCTGTCCTCAAGGAGCACCTAGTAGAGTAGGAGAGACAGACACATGAACCAATAAGCAAGCACAAACAATCTTGTAGGTACAAAAGAAAAGGCATGTTCAAATAATTGAAACAGGGAGGGGAAAATGAGTTGATATCAAGAGCTCAAGTTGAAAGCAAATGTTTTGAAAATGATGAGAGCAACAAATGTACTTGACATACAATGGATGGATGGATGGATTGTGTTAAGAGTTGTGTGAGCCCCCAATAAAACGATTTTTTAAAAAGGAATTGAAATAACCATGTAGGATGATTATTAAGCCATCCTCTGAAGGGCAGAAGTCAGACAGTCCAAGGAGGGAGGCATGAAACTATAGTGTGCATGAGAACTGTCTAGAACTAACTCTAACAGGTTAGTTAATAAATAACCAAAATATATATTGGCATAGAAGATATGAAGGGAGAGTTGGGGATGAGATTGGAGAGGCCTAAAAGGAATCAATCAGAAAAGAACCTAGATGTCATCCTGAGAAGTTTAGAACTTAGGTTAGAGAAATTCACTGAAGATTTTGGTGAGGCAGTTCTAAGTTCAGATTTGAAATAGACTGTGGTGTGGTGAGGAGAACATACCTGAGCAACCAAGAACCCTAAATATGCTTTATCAAAAGTAATCAGAGGGGCAAAACCACAAAAATGATTCCAACCCATGGCAGACAAGAACTGTACTCCCAAGGCCTATCCATGGCTGATTTTTTTTTTGGGGGGGGGGGAAGGCATCATTGCCCTCTCTCTGGTGGGAGTAGGAGGCTCAGCCTTGCTCCTGGAGAGTTGCTGCTGGATTTGAATCGCCAACCCTGTGGGCTGCAGTCCCGCACAAAAGCACTAGGCCACCAGGGCTCAGCCCAGTGGCTGATTTTTCAGAACTAGATCACCACCAGATCTTTCTTCCAAGGTGCCTCTGTGTGGACTCAAACCTTGATTTCTCTTGTTTTCTCACCTTCCACAGTCAAATCAGCAGTCATCTCTACTCGCTAACCCTAGAAAACATATCTCAAATTTAACCACCCTTCTGAACTTCTATTGCCACTGCTATAGCCCAGGCAGCCTTGGCCACCTGCTTAGATGCCTGTTGTAGCTTTCTCCTTGGTCTCCCTGATTTCTCACTGATTTCTGGCTCCACTGTCCACTCAGCAGCCTGAGTGCTCTTGTAAAACTGTCTAGCAGATAATGGGATTTCTTTGCTTGAAATCCCTTCATTTCTCATTGTACTTAAAAAAACTCTGGGGCTGAGCCCCGGTGGGGTTGTGCGCGGGACTGCGGCCCACTGGGACGGAGGTTCAATTCCAGCAGTGGGGCTGGGCCTCCTACTCCCACCACCGGAGAGCAGTGATGCCCAAAAAAAAAAAAAAAAAAAAAAACTCTGAACTTACTCTTTCTGTAGCCAAACCCAACCCCTTGCTGTTGAGTTGATTTTGACTCACAGTGACTTTGGAGGACACTACGGGGTTTCCGAAGCTGGAAATCTTCAGGGAAGAAGACATCCGTATGCTTCTCCTGCAAACCCACTGAGGATTTTGCACCTTCGCTTAGCAGTTGAATGCATTAACAATTGAGGTACGGAGTTCCTCCTTTCCCTCTTCCTTCACTTAAGGACTATCGCTAATGGACCTAATTTATACCTAAGGAGTCCCTGTGGTATCGGGTCAGGCAATGGGATGCTAATCCCAAGGCCAGTGGCTCAAACCCACTAATGACTCAGCTCCGCTGAAGAAAGATGAGGTGGTTTGCTCTTGTAAAGGGTCACAGGCTTTGAAAGCCTATCGGGTGTCACTACAGGTCAGAAGAGATCTGATGGTAGTGGATTTGTGTACTTTGTGCCTAATACCTAGTTAAGCATTGGGCAATGAAAGATGATACTCCCTTCCCTGAAAAGCTTAGATGAGTGAGAGAAACAGACACGTGTTCAATTAAGTTAAGCGATAACACTTTCGCAGGTAAGAGAAGGTGGGCTAGGTGTGTGAAAGAGCAAAACTGTGCCCATAGGAAGCAGAGAAGCCTTTACCAAGGGAAGGGAAATTATTGATATGCATTTGTTGCCTAGTTGTGGATAATGGTGCAATCTCTGATCTAGGGCAGTGGTTCTCAACCTCCCTAATGTTGCAACCCTTTCGTACACTTCCTCATGTTGCGGTGATCTCCAACCATAAAATTATTTTCGTTGCTACTTCATAACTGCAATTTTGCCACTGTTATGAATCGTCATTTAAATATCTGATATGCAGGATGCGTTTTCATTGTTACAAAGTGAACATCATTAAAGCACAGTGCTTAAGCACAAAACAATATGTAATATTATATCTTGTGAAATCTTTATCTTGAATGACAAGTAAATGAGATTTTGTCTTGAAGCACGGGTCACCGTCTTCATGCCAGGCACTTCCATGTGGGCGTATCTCATGCGGGAGATGAATACAGGAGTGGTGTCTCGGCTCCTAAGACCATGGGATATATGTGTTTTCCATGGTCTTAGGCGACCCCTGTGAATGGGTTGTTCGGGGTCTTGACCCACAGGTTGAGAACCGCTGATCGAAGGCTAGAAGAAAGTTAACAGATACAGAAGGGGCTCTCCAATCTCTCACAAGGTGTAGAGGAATTATCTAAAGGTGAGAACGAATTCAAAGCGAGCAGTTTGGTTACTACTGAACGCAGAGCACGCCAGGAACATATCTTTGTCAGGGCAATATCATGCTAAAACACAACGGATACTTACCAATCTTCCTCTTGTTCACAAACTTTAAAAATTTTCTACGATGTAATAAAGACTATTTCAAGAACTGGAGCTATAGCACTAAGGAAAAATGACTGAACTCTGCCTTCAGGGAGCTTACACCTGAGCACAGGACTCAGGCAATAACCAAATTTGAGATGCAATGTTTGAGATAAATGAGGATGATGGTGAAAAACGAAGCAGGGTAAGGCGTGGAGAGCAGCACTGGGGCCATTATGCGATGGGAGAGAGGAGACTCAGGAAAGAAAATGGGACAAGCTTGAATGGAGCAATTTAGATAATACTTGGATCAATCATTCAGCCTCACAGATTAGGAAAACACATTTTCAACTTTGCTGACTTTACCAAACTGCGCCTTCCCGCAAGTGATGATTAACTGACTCTTTCCATTTATTTTATCTGGATTATTTGACCATGTGTAATTGGTCCCATGATTAGGCAGGTTAAGATTCAGACAACATATAATTTCTCTGCTGATCATTAACTAACCCTGGGGCTAGTTATTAACCAAAGGTCTGCTTTCTCTTGTTCATGTGTCCTTGTTTACATTTCTCCTTGAATCTCAGCTGGATTTTATCTTCCCATAATGTTAAGCAGGTTATCTCAAATGATTGCTTACCCGCGCAGCTCAACTCCCCTTCTTCTATTCCAGAATCAGGACTGCACGAAAACTAAATTTACTATCTTTATCCCAATGATGACTGAGGGCCATCTTCATGTTTAAGAAAGAAGTGGTCCAATATGAATGAGAAGTACTATGAATAAACAGAAAAACTGATAGATTCCCCCCCCCCCAAAAAAAAAAAACACGCTCAGATGGGAAACCCCTAAGACTACAAAATCATCACAGTGGAGAGCTAGACAGTCAAAGGAGAAAATTAGAGTGTTTACCATTTGGAAAGTCACTCAAGTGATTGGCCTAACTTTACTCTGCCTTCTACTTTCCTACTGTTCCTGACTAAGCCCAAGGTCAAGAAGAAGGTGTGAGTGTGGTAAAAATCAGGCAACCAGCAGTAAACACTCATGAGAAAAAAAATATAGACATGTGCATTCCCAAGAATGGTTATTAAAAAATGAGAGTGAGGAGCACGAAATTCATTCCTGAACATGTCTATAAGCGAAACGGTGATAGTTAAGCTTATTAGTTAAACCTAAGGGTGACAGTTGAATCTGCTGTTTTCAGGGTTAGACCTATCAGTGCAAAGCAAGTTTTAGAAAATGTGGCTATCTGCACAGGAAGAAAATACAGCTTCCTAAAACCTCCTTTATTCTCTAAATTCATGTAATAGAATTAAGTTGTATATGGCAAACTGGAAGCCCACAGAGGGGGGGTTTATAGGCTATAACAGATCCCGAGAGTTTGTAACATGTTAACCAGTTGAGATTTGTACCATCAGGGAAGAAAGTAAACAGAATAGCCAATTCCGCCCTCATTAAATACAAATGCAGTCTACAAAGAGCCTTCATAAAGGAATAAGATGCGGATAGAGCTTGCCCAGGGAATCAAGTTTTCTTCACATTTGTTCAGGATACCTGTGAGATGTGACTAAAATACTTCAAAGTTGTCTCCACGGGACTTCTGAAGAACATCTTCTCCTGAGGTTTTAGCTGTGAGGAGAGGAAGAGAAGCAATGAGCACATCCTCAATCGAATGAAATAACATACTGGCAAACACAGCAAAGGAAGGACCATTCTTTTAAAAAGTGCCTGGTATTCCTCCCTGCGGTGGGAGATGCAGATTGCTTGTTCTAATTCTCCTTACCTCATGGTTCTGTAACAGTGCCCACAAATAATTATTCTATCTGTTACATACCCTCTTTTTCCTACAACTATTGTCTGTGCATTTTGCTTCTTTCCTTTCTTTAAAAAACAATCTCAGGAGGGTGAGCCCCGGTGGCATAGTGGTTGTGCGCGGGACTGTGGCCCACTGGGATGGAGGTTCAATTCCAGCTCACCGGAGCAAAGGCTGGGCCTCCTACTCCCACCACCATAGGGCAGTGATGCATAAAAAACTAAAATAAAAAAACAAAAACAATCTCAGGGCTGAGCCCTGGTGGCGTAGTGGTTGTGCGCAGAACTGTGGCCCACTGGGATGGAGGTTCAATTCCAGCTCCACAAGAGCAAAGGCTGGGCCTCCTACTCCTACCACCAGAGGGCAGTGATGCCCCCCAAAAAACAACAACAAAAAAACAATCTCAGTGCCTTCTTACTCATCATCTGTACTTTGAGTTTATGTTCCGCAGGCCAGGAATGGGATGAGACTCTTTGTGGCAGGGGGATAAAAACTTACTTGATCAGAAACAGCCAGATGCTTGCAAGCAGTTCCACAAACAGCACATTTTTCTAGGAGGGAAAATGTTTGGTTCTCATGAACACAAGGTCAGTACGTTATAGCTGTTTTTACTGAATTTAGAATATCAGTGTGCTATAAAAAGACATTGATATAAACTGTTTTCTAAATCAGTACTTCTAAGCTAGTAGATTGAAGGCAAATAAGGCTGTATCTTTCCTCCTCTTTTAAAATTCCCATTCTTCTTCTACGCGGGAAGGACAATTCTAACCACAGCCGTCACACTCCCTTCGTCTCATGCACCAAAAGCAAACTCACTGCCACCACGCCACTGATGACCCACGGTGAGCCTGTTGGAGACGGCAGAACTGGCCCTGTGAGTTTCTGAGACTGCAAGAATTTACAGAAGTAGAAAAACCCATCTGGCGTATTTGAACCCCTGACCTTGTGGCTAGCCCTGCTTAACTGTTAGCAGCACCAGGGCTCCCTGGGAAAAGTATAAGAGTGCAAGAGTCCCGCTTATGTCAACTTGAAATGACTCTCTGCTGTCTTATCTCCCTGACAGCAAGCCCACAATCGGTACTCAAGCGCCTCAATTGTGCGCATCTTGTTCCCACTGTGCTGCTATTCCTAGATCTTGCGACTCTCAGGCTGCAATTAACTCTGGAAGATGTGAAAACGAACATTCTTAATCTTTTCTTATAAGGTGAAATTTCAGTAGCAGCACTGGTTATTGCTTCATGATATGTCAGTAGGATATGTCACATGACATATGCGGTTTCGCAGAGACAAACCACTCCTAATGAACTGCTATTATCTTGGTACACAGCTTTGCGATTTTCAGAGATAGCTTAAAAGCATCATGAAATTCAGAGGGAGGGAAAAGCTTCTCCAGAGGCTGTGCTTCCCTTGCAGACTCAAGTGTCTTTCCCAGTCAGTCTTCAATCTTTTTGCTAGAGTGAGCTATCCAGCGTGAATAATTTTTCTATTTAAGAAAACCAAACAAACAAAATAATACAGTTTAGATTTTTTGTTTCGAGCCTACATTCTTTAGCCTGGTATATGTAGCATTTCATCATCTAGGATAGCGGGTCTCAACCCATGGGTCTTGGCCCCTTTGGGGGTGGAACGACCCTTTCACGGGGGTCGCCCAATTCATAACAATAGCAAGAATACAGTTATGAAATAGTGACGAATACAATGTTATGGTTAGGGGGGTGGTCACCAACAGCACGAGGAACTGCATTAAAGGGTCTCGATGAGGAAGGTTGAAAAGCACTGGTGCAGGCACTGCCTGACTCTGTCATCTCTCATCTTTTCTTACATGAATCTCTGTGCTCCATCTACCACTCGTGACTATGTCTCATTCTTCCACTCTGCGTTCATGTGACATGGTATGCCTCCACATATATAGTTCTCTTCAGTTAGAATACTGTCCCCTGATTCAGCCACTCGGCAAACTCCAATCTATTATTCCAAAACCCCTACTGATGTAGGATCTCTTCCAGAATCGTCCCTAATCAAATGACCCTATCCTACATTCCTCTTCTGAGCTACTTCCTTCCTTGTCAAATATTTTAGTATAAAACAGACCCTTGGACTGAACCCCAGTGGCGTAGTGGTTGTGTGTGGGACTGCGGCCCACAGGGTTGGCGGTTTGAATCCAGCAGCAGCTCTCCGGGAGCAAGGCTGGCGCTCCTACTCCCACCAGGGCAGTGATGCCACCAAAAAAAAACAAAAACAAAAACAGAAGATAGAATTTTTTTCCCCCATCTCAGTTTTTTCCTTAAAAAACAAACAAAAAACCCCAAAACAGGACTGAGCCCCGGAGGCATAGTGGTTGCGTGCGAGACTGCAGGTTGGCGGTTCAAGTGATTCGCTTTCTTTCTTTTGTAAAATGGGTCTGTGAAGAATGACTTCCTGGGTGGATAAGCATCACACAAAATGAGCATGTGAAAATACCTTTCAAGTCACCAAAAATATCATCATCACCACTGCCATTTACAATCAAAATTATTTCACGGACTAACCTACTCCCTATTAGAAAAAGTTATTAGTATCAGCTAAACTTCCCTCTCATGCCTATTCAATATTCTCTTTTTCTTTCACCTTATCATTCTGATCCCATGTGACTTTCTTTGTCACAGATTCCTTTTGGCACTCAGGTATTATATATTTCATTTGCTAAATGCTTTTTTTGATTAAGGGAATCCTCCAGTTTTCAAAATCAACCGTTTCCTACATTACTCACATTCTCATTGATAGGACTACTAAATGATGTTTACTGCAAGTCATATGGAGAAATGGTAAGTCATTATTTCTAAATTAAAAATATTTTTGTCTGAATCTTCAAACAGCTACTTACCTCGAGTCACACACTTTTTACAGAAGATATGGCCACAGTTGGTGATATAGAAATTAGTCCCATCTTTTTGGAAGCACTGGTTGCAGTGAAACCAATCCATTCTGGAGTAAAGAGTAAGAATAACCTCGAGTAAGATAAAAATTATAGTGTTCTCTATCCCATATAATGATGTTTACTTAGCTTCTGCTATCTTACTGTCATATGAGCATATTATTGGCGTTCTTTCACTTTAGTGTTTTATGGCCTATATAAGGTTTTAAGGAAGAACTTATGTATACTTCTGGAGTGAAAAAAGAAGACTGCACATTGTGTTTATATATAGATGTACACATGTGTATTTAACTAAAATACACGTGTTAAAATATATATATATATATATATATATATACATTTGAAAAAGTAATAGGAGCCTAGTGGTAATTTTTTTCAGTGTTAGGATTATGGGAATGTATGTGTATTAGCATTCCCCTCCCCCATGATTTTTCTGTATTAATTAATTAATTAATATATCCATGTGTAATTTTTTTTGGCATCACTGCCCTTTGATGGGAGTGGGAGGCCCAGCCTTGCTCCTGGAGAGCTGCTGCTGGATTTGAACCATCAACCCAGTGGGCCGCAGTCCCAAACTCAACCATTACACCACTGGGGCTCAGGCCCCATTTGTAATTTCCTTTAAGCAAATCATTTCTATCCTAATGGCTTCCTCTGCTATAGTACAAGTGGAAGACATGGTAACCAGTTCGAATGCATTTGACATAGGAGAAACAGCAAGGATGGGAATGACAGTGTAGTCTCAGTTTGTGCGTGATGCCACCCCCTCCACAGAAACTCAGAACGATAGCTCTGAAGGGGCCCGACAATCACTTCCTGTTTTGCCCAATCCGTAGTTTTTCAAACGATGCTCACGGAAACAAAATGACTGGTCCAGAGCTCAGTTTTGGTTAAGAGGAGGCTCTGGAATTAGAACCCAAGTCCACATTCCACATAACGTTCTTGCTACTGCCGCCGCCACCGCAGGAAGCCAGCCTCTGGGTTAGGCAACACCAGTTTCGTGTAATTGCTAAATACCTAACTCTGTAAGATTGTGACATGGATAAAACCACTTATCAAAAATAGTGAAAAAAAAATAGTGAACAGATCAATAATTACATAAGTTTCTGAATGTCTAATTTGATAAATAGGCGATTTAAGCCTACCATTAACGTGATATCCTTTAAAATGAAATTGGGAACATAGTCAAAACAGAAGATAGACGCTGAGCCCTGGTGGCCTAGTGGTTGTGTGTGGGGCAGCGACCCACAGGGTTGGCGGTTTGAATCCAGCAGCAGCTCTCCAGAAGCAAGGCTGGGCTTCCTACTCCCACCAGGGCAGTGATGCCACCAAAAAAAAAAAAAACAGAAGATAGAATTTTTTTCCCCCATCTAAGTTTTTTCCTTAAAAAACAAACAAAAAAACCCCAAACAGGACTGAGCCCCGGAGGCATAGTGGTTGCGTGCGAGACTGCAGGTTGGCGGTTCAAGCCCAGCGGCAGCTCTCTGGGAGCAAGGCTGGGCCTCCTACTTCCACCAGGGGGCAGTGTTGCCCACAAAATAAAATAAAGATAAAAAATAAAACAGTCCCAAAAAAAACACAAAACCTCCCGTAAGGTGGTTAGCATAGAGGTTTCCTAAATGAATAATAGCTAGCTTGCATCACGCTTTTCACCCTTCATGGCCTATGTTAAGGCAAGAAAGCCTCCCGACGGAATCGACTGACTGAGCAGTTCAACAAGAAGGCGCTCCAGCGAGAGCGTGCGGTGCGCGGTGCTCAGGCCGCGCCGCAGACGGGCCTGCTTCCCAAGACGGGCGGGGATACCGGGGAAGCTCAACGCTCCCTGAAGCTGCTTTTTCTAGCGACGCCCGCTACCCGTCGGGCTGCTGCGATCCCAGGAAACCTCGCATCTCACCCAAATCACTGAATTCCTCTCACGAAGCGCGGGAAAGGGCGGGAAAACAGCAGGCCCGGCACGGGCGACGAGAGGAGGCGGGATCCCAGCGCCTCGCCTCCTGAGAGACTCGGAGGCGGGGCCTGCAGCAGCGTGTGTTCTGCGTGTGGGCGGGGCCTGCGGCCGCGTGCTTTGCGTGGGGGCGGGGCCTGCGGCCGCGTGCTTTGCGTGGGGGCGGGGCCTGCGGTGGCGGGATTTTGTGGGGGCGAAGCCTGCAGCCGCGTGCTTTGCGTGGGGGCGGAGCTCTGCTGGGTGTGTGGGCGGGGCCTAGGACAAGAGCCTACAAAACAAAGAAACCCTGCTTCGCGTCAAGGCTGGCTCGAAGCGGCCAGCTGTGGGTGTCTGAGGCTGTAACTGCAGGAGTAGAATGCCCGGTCTCCTCCGCAGAGCTGCTGGTGATGTCGATCCCCCCCACCCTGTGGATCGCACCCCACTGCATAACCCCTATGTCACCGGGCGCCGGGGTCAGTGTGCTAGGGCATGGTGATCAGACGTCCCGCTTTTTAACAATTTGGCCCGCGGCGTTTTAAAATTAAATAGATGTATCACAATGCATTCTATGACCATTTTTGTTGCTCCAGATAGACCGAATTTTCAATCAAGAAACCCCTCCCTCAATGGTGTCCCGCTTAAAATCTGGCCACCGAGCTATACTCGGTAGTTAGCACTTCACAAGGTGTGAGGAATCTACAGTACGTTTCTGAGCTCACAATACTTGGGGGAAGATATGAGGGGGGCTGGGTGACAGTGCGGGAGTAGATAGCAACAGGATGTCTGCTTCTGTCGGGAGATAGAATCGACCAGGTGCTCTTGTTAAGGGAGCATAGCTGTTGGGGGAGCATCTGTGGGAACAATATTTAAAACAGGACGAAGTACTTGGCTTTCCAGCTTGCCTCTGTTATAAGTTAGGGAATAGCGTCCTCGTCACCTTCCCCTCAGGATTTAGTTTCCCACACCCAGTCTCTTGTGCTTGTGGGTTTTGTTGCACAAATTTTCTCCCACACGGTACAGAACTGTCGAATGCGATTTCTTTCAGTGCAGTCTCACTGGTCTTATTGCACCATCTAGTCTTCTGGTCAGGCCTGTGGAGATTGAGGTTTGCATGGTCCATCCTTTGCACTAACTGTTCCATGCATATCTAATTTTCCTTGCTCTTTTTATCATCCTCCAGAGAGGCAGAGATCAACAGTTGTACCTTAGATGGTCGTTCACAAGTTTTTAAAACCTCCAATTGCTACTCACGTAGTAAGATGTAGACCATTCTCTTTCTGGATTATGTTATGCCAGTTGGCCTTGGTGTCCCCAAGATTATGATCCTGAAGCTCAAAGCCCAGAAGAATCTAGAAACTCTTGAGTCTACCAGAAGCTGAAGGAGTCAAGAAAAAGCTTCCCTTTGAGCCAACAGGTGAGACAGAGAGAGGTCAGGGTCCTTCCACTGGCCTGAATTTGGACTGCTCACCTCAGAACTATAAGAAAATAAGTTTTGTCCTTTAAAGTCACCCATTTTGTGATATTTTGTTCTGACAGCTTTAGGAAACTAAAACATGGATTCATAGCAATCCTTTAGGGCAGAGTAGAATTACTCCCTTGATTTTCCAAGACTATAAATATATTTGCTTATGTAAATCATTTCATTGAGGGCTTGTACAACTCTTATCAATCCATCCATCCATCCATTGTGTCAAGCACATTTGTTGTCATCATCGTTCTCAAAACATTTGCTTTCTACTTGAGCCCTTGGTATCAGGTCCTCATTTTCTTCTTCTTTTTTTTTAACTTTTTTTTCTTGTTTTTTGTTTTTTTTGGGGGGGCATCACTGCTCTCCGGTGGTGGGAGTAGGAGGCCCAGCCCCACTGCTGGAATTGAACCTTCGTCCCAGTGGGCCGCAGTCCTGCGCACAACCACTACACCACCAGGGCTCAGCCCAGGTCCTCATTTTCCCCTCCCTTCCCTATCCTCCCTTCCTCGAAAACCATTGATAATTTATAAATTATTATCTTTTATGTCTTATCTGTTTGATTCTCCCTTCACCCACTTTTGTGTTGTCCATCCCCCAGGGAGGGGTTATATGTAGATCATTGTGATCAGTTCCTCCTATCTACCCCACCTTCCCCTTACCCTCCTGGTATGGCTACTTTCATTATTAGTCCTGAAGGGTTTATCTATCCTGGATTCCTTATGTTTCCAGCTCTTATCTGTACCAGTGTACATCCTCTAGTCTAGCTGGATTTGTAAGGTAGAATTGGGGTCATGACAGTGCGGAGGAGGAAGCATTAAAGAACTAGAGGAAAGTTGTATGTCTTGGTGGTGCTATACTGCGCCCTGACTGTCTCCTCCCCTCCCCATGACCCTTCAAGACCAAGTCTTTATGTGAGCAGGAGCCATACATATATATATGTGACAGTATAGAACAGAGTATAGAGTACAAAACTATAGAACAAAGTATAAAAGAAGCTTCTATAGATGTGTGTGGAAATGGATTATACAAGTCTATATACACTCATATACACTGTTCTCTGCTCTTGGGGGGGGCACATCACTGCCCCCTGGTGGGAGTAGGAGGCCCAGTCTTGCTCCTAGAGAGCTGCTGCTGGATTTGAACCACCAGCCCAGTGGGCCGCAGTCCCACACACAACCACTAGCCACCGGGGTTCAGCCCCTCTCTACTCTGTTTATTGTCTTAAATATTTAGTTTTACAATTCCAGTATCCAAAAAAACTGCTAAAGTAGAGCCAAGTTTTGCTATTTTCCCTAAATTAGCATTGAGAATAAGATATAACGCCCCCCCCTTCATGCCCCATTGCCTTTTAACATTCATATGTGTTTCCTAAAAACAAGCACACTCTCTTACATAATCACAGTCCAATTATCAAAATCAAGAAATTAGCACTGATAGGACATTATCTAATCTACAAACCTCATTGAAAAAATTTCCAATGGTTCTACAAATGTCCTTATTGAAAAAACAAAAGCTTTTTCCTAGCTAGGATCACAAGTTGTTGATTAAAAAATAAATCAATTGGGGCTGAGCCCCAGTGGCATAGGGTAGCCCACTGGCTTGGCAGTTTGAATCCAGCAGCAGCTCTCCAGGAGCAAGGCTGGGCCTCCCACTCCCACCGAAGGGCAGTGATGGCCCCCCCAAAAAAGACAAAATAAATAAATGAATTAACACAAGTTTAATATAAAGTGAAAGCCTATTTCCAAAAATAAACAGAGTTGACGGTTCATATGTAGATCCTTTCTGAATTTCTTTCAGTCCCTATACCAACGTAAGACTTATGGAATATATGATATGCATACATGAATCACAATGTGACAATAGTAATGCAATATTTGCAAATTGTTTATTTATTTTTTTAGGCATCACTGCCCTCTGGTGGGAGTAGGTGGCCCAGCCTTGCTCCTGGAGAGCTGCTGCTGGATTTGAACCGCCAGCCCAGTAGGCTGCAGTCCTGCACACAACCACTATGCCACCGGGGCTCAGCCCCTGCAAATTGTTTTTATTTAATATTTCTTTTATATCTTCTGCATTTTTTAAAGGTTGTGGGGTTGAACCATACCTTAATTTGATTAATCAGTTGCATATTGATGATCATATTCAATGCTTCCAATATGTAACTATTGCAAAACTACTGCAATAAACATCTTTCTTAATTGTCTTTAAGAATACACACAATCGTTTCTAAAAGTAAATTTCTGGAGATAGATTATTCATCAATGATGTATATTTTCTGAATATAGCTTGCATCATCTTTCCATTTTTGCCACTCCTGCTTTTACTTAGCTTTATTTTGTTTTTACATCCTTCCTTCTTTCTTTTTAAAATGTTATTCGTCTGTCTCATTATCCTTGCCACTAGTTTGCCTCAATCCATTCCACTCTATCACTCCATTCTAGATCCAAGGACGGTTCTGCTTTACACTCCCCAACACTGAGCATGGCACTGAAGCCCACCACGATCGACCTTCTCTCCTTTTGCATTCTCAAGGTCTGGTCAAAGGCACCACGCGCTTCAGTCACATTGCAATTAAACCACACGCTCTGACGTACGTAGGAGTCCCCGTGGAATGACAGCCACCGCCACCTCTGTGAAGCTCAGTTCTGCTCCGATGCACAGGGACTTGCCATCAGTTGGAATTGACTTGAGGGCAGCGTGTTTTCTCACTTTGGTCCTTTGTGAAAACTTTCCTTCGATTGGCATATTCTCTTTGCCAACTTCTGTTCACTCAGACTCAGCCTAGACGTCCCTTTCTCCCGGCTGCCTATTCTAACCTACTCATCAGAGACCATTCTCCTCTTGACTCCGCTAGTACTCTGTTTAGCTCTGCTTTGTCTCATCATAGAGGCAAGATTAAAGTTGTCGAGGATTGCCTCTTGCTTGGATCCGCAACCGATTCTCTTGGAAGCCCTAGTCAAGAGATCAAGCAATGCATTGCATTACGTACATCTGCTGTAGGCGACCTCCTTAAAGGATTGAAAAGCAACAGTGTTAGTTTGAGGACGAAGGTCTACCTGACTCAAGCCATGATATTTTCAGCTGCCTCATAAGCTTGTGAAAGTTGACCTTGACTCCAGAAGACTGGAGAAAAATCGATGCATTTGAACTATGGTGTGGATGAAGATGGTACCATGAGCTGCCAATGGAAATAAACAAGTCTGTCTTGGAAGAAGTACAGCCAGAATGCTCCTCAGAGGCCAGGATGGTGACACTGGACCTCGCATACTCGGGGCACGTTACCGAGAGAGGCCCGTCCTTGGAGGGCACCCCGCTGGATAAAGTATCGGAGCAGCCAAAGAGGAAGCCCCTTTCGAGACGGATTGACACATGGCTGCAATGACCGGTTCAAACCCAGGAACAATTGTGAGGGTGGCAGTGCACCGGGCAGTGTCTGTTCGGTTGTACATGGCTGCATTGAGTCTGCAACCAGCTCCGCAGCACCGAACTTGAGGGAAATGTGCTACGGAAGTCCTCATGAGAGTGCGAGAGAATGAGACCATCACTCTGGGAACTGGGTGCCTCTGACCCAAGCCGCGGCTTCCTCAAATTATTTCATGTGAAAGTTGAACCTTGAATAACAAAGACCAGAACAGAACCGATGCCTTTGGTGTATAGTCCCGGCAAGGAAGAGTGAACATACCATAAGCTGCCAGTAGAATAAGCAAGTCTACCCTGGGAGAAGGACCGCCGCAATGCTCCTTACGCGTGACGTTAGAGGCCGTCTCACATACTGGTATTGGTCATTTTATCAGGAAGGTCCAGTCCCCAGAGAAGGGCATCATGCTTTGTAAAGCAGAGGATCAACAACAAATAACAGAAAGCCTCTCAATGAGATGGCTTGCTCCTAAGTCTACAACAAGAGGCTTACACACAGCAACAGGTGGGAGGCGGTTCTGTGGTACCCAGGGCCACTGTGCAGTGGCGCCCACACGAGGACACCCAACGACAGTTATTGTGGCTCCCGCTTCCCCGTTTCCTAACTGCTCACTCAGCACTTTCTACCCAGACTGGTATTGCATCTTTCGTCTAGAATTTATTACCAGCCCTATCACTGTGCTTGACATGTTGCGGATTTTCAGCAAATGTTTGATGAGGGATGGGATATGAAAGCAAGCTGTGTTCGTCCAAGTAGAATCGAGAAACAAATTCGTTGACACTCATATATGCGTGAGTGAGACTTTATAACAAAGAGCAATGATTTATTGGGAAAACACCCCAGCCCAGTCCAGATCAAGTCTATAAGTCCATATGTTCAATACGTTCCTCTTCAGATGCACGCAACACAGGCAATGATGCCAAATGCAGGGAGATCACAGGCCAGTGAATGGAAAGGCTTACGGATCCAGCGGTGGGGGAAGCATCTCAGGGCTGGCATGGGTCTCCACGGGGCTCCTCCAGTTCCAGGCTTGGCAGCGGGAATGTAAAGCCAAAGAGAATGTGGGTCCCACCTCCAAGGAGAAAGACTAGAGTTCCCATAATCCTCAGGAGAGGGCCATGCCCACTCAGAGGTCTCATTGGCTGTGACCTGATTGACAGGCTAGACTCCACCCCTTCACTCAAGATGACAAATTATGTAACTGCCACACAAGTTATCCGGGAGAGTTTTACTCCACTTTCCTATGGGACGTTTGCAATGCTAAACAGAAAATCTAACACAAGGGGAAACAAAGAATTTAAAGATAAATGGAAAACCGTGGGTGAAAACCACATATAAAGTTGCCACCAGAAGTTCCCCTAAGAGAAGGATTCATCTGGCAACTAAATCATCTATTTATTTATTCAACTAATATTTTCCAAGCAAGTGTCATGGGCCAAGCTCTGTTCCAGCTATTGAAAATACTGAAAAAAGAGAAAATCTCGACTCCTGTGGAGTTTTCATTCACCCGAGATTCTACTGGGACAATTTTATCTAAGCTGCCACTTAGTGGTGGGATAAGGAATACAGTCCTAAGAAATTTTATTCATCCACTCAAAAATCAATCTACAGGGAATTTGGAAGTATGTACAATTACATGCACGATAAAGCATACAGTGTGATCATGCTAGAACTCTTAATTCACCCAGCCGACAGATACTATAGAGCAGTGGTTCTCAACCTTCCTCATATCATGACCCTTTCATACAGTTCCTCATGTGATGGTGACCCCAACCATAAAAGTATTTACATTGCTACTTTATAACTGTAATTTCACTACTGTTGGGAATCGGGCAACCCCTGTGAAAGGGTCATTCAGCCCCCAAAGGGGTCGCAACCCACAGATTGAGAACCGCTGCTATAGAGCGTCTGTATTTATCAACCATGCAAAGTTACAGATACAGCTCTTGACTCCAAGGCCCTTCCAAGATAGTGAAAGAAAATCTCACAAATAAGTCCCTGAACAACACCTCGATACGTTAAGTGCTATGAAGACACCAGGAACTAGGAGAGCAAGTGCTCTAGAAAGCCTCTCTGGGACGTGTGAAATGTTGGGGGAAGCCCAGAGCAGAGAGAAATTAGGTTCATTGGGAAGATTTCCCAGAGGACAGGTATTTGGAGGCGCCTTCAATACTGTGAAAGTTTCCGTCCTGCAGAGGTGAAGGGAAGGGGCATTGCAGGTGGAGGAAAAGCATCAGTCAGGCCAGTGAGATGCAAACATGTAGGGTGGCCCAAGGTTCTTGGGTGGCACAAACAGTAGGTGCTCAACTAATTAGACATACCCGAATCCTATGGGACATAGGTTAGTGGTTTGAATCCACTTAGTGGCAGGAAGGAAGGAAG
>PVJH01010514.1:0-22398 GCA_004026705.1 Nesogale talazaci
CATCCATCCACCCACCTCTCCATCCATCCATCCATCCACCTCTCCATCCATCCATCCATCCACCCACTTCTCCATCCATCTCCCCAACCACCCATGCATCCATCACTCCAAAGATGCAGGTATTTTCAACAATGGAGCTGGGGTGAAGCCCAGAAAGTACTGCCTGGAGGTCATCTTCAAAATGTCAACTATCATTAACCCCGGAAGGCTTCATAAAACCAAACAATGGTTTAGTTTAACGAATAACAATCTGAGCTACAGTGACCCTGCAGGACCGGGTTGAGCGATACGGGGTTCCCGAGACCCTAACTCTTTGTGAGCCTAGAGAGCCTCGTTTTTCTCCTGGGGAGCGGCTGGGGGTTTCAAACTGCTGACTTCGTGGGTAGCGACCCAGTGCATGAGCAGTCACACCGCCGGGACGGCAATCGTGGGAAGGCCATTGCTGGCGGTGCGTGTGGCTTGGGAGAGTACAGACCAGCGGCCCCGAGCGGCGTGCTTCTGGAAGATGTGGTTCAGCCAAAGAGAGAAACCCGTGAGAGGAGGGAAGGGGCCGGAGGAACATGTGCCTCGGGACAGGAGAGGCTGCTGGATGACCGTGACTGGAAGGGCCAGCACCAGCCGTGGGAGCAGCTGTCCCCAGTGCAGGCAGAGAGAGAGTCCCGAGGGCTCCAGAAGAGCACAGAGATGCCAGGGAACTGGGTGTTCTCTTTACGATTCGATGGAAGCAACTGGGGGATAAATTAGGGTGGCGGGTACATAATCTGTCGTCCAGCTGAGACCGAGAGTGAAGGGGTGGAGGTTAGCCCGTCAATCAGGTGGCAGCTGGGTGACCTGATTTGGAGGTGCTATGGAGACCAATAGCTGGCTGACTCCCTGGGAGGCATTCTTGCGGACAGGACATATGGAGCTCCCCTAGAGGCCTGGAGCTGAGGGAGCCAGGTGGAGACCCCGCCAGCGCTGAGATGCTTCTACCGCCACTGGATCCACAAGACTCCCCCCCCCCCCCAACTGGCCTGGGATCTTCCTGCTTTCGGTGTCATTGCATGTGTTGTGTGGGTCTGAAGAGGGCTTTATAGATTGGTATTGGACACGTGGGCCAATATCGGGCTCATGGACTGGGGCGGGATCCGGACTGGGCTGGGGCGTTTTCTCAAAAATGCCGTTGCTCTTGTCTGGAAAGCTCTTTCTTAAGTGCCGAGGCCTCCCTAGGAGATTGGCGATGCTGTGGTTCTGTGCCCCCGCCTCACCGTGACCCCGTGTGGCAGAGCAGGATCGGCGGCTCACGGGGCGTGTGGGGCTGTGGGACAGCTCACTCACCGCAGAGCTCGCAGTTCAAGCCCACCAGCCGCTCCTCTGCGCTCCTGTGAAGATCCACAGCGCGGACACCCTCCCCCCGGGGCCACTCTGAGTCGGGACGGAGCTGGTGGCGGTGGGTGGGTCTGGTGGCCGTCTGTGCCAGGTGCGGGCTGAGCGGCTGGCTTTTGACCACCACGGGCTCAAACTTCCAGGCTCGCTTACCTGCTGGGCCACCTGGCTGCTCCCAGATCAACAACAGGCGGAGAGCTGAGCAAAGCGGACAGCCACCTCCGAGGAAGCAGGGGAGGGAGAGTGTGGTGGGGGTCTGCACGGCGGGGCTGGGACCCACCTTTACGGAGACACCGAGCGACGCAGGGACTGAAGGGAGAGGTAGAGAAAAGTGTGAGAGGCCCACAGTGAGCAGACAGAATCAAGGAAGAGAGGCGTGGGGAGGATGTTTTGAGAGTGATGAGGGCAACAGGTGTGCAAATGTGGCCTGCGTACAATTGATGTACGCATGGATCGTGAGGGGAGGTGTATGAGCCCCCAAGGAAATGATTGATAAGGAATTTTTAAAAAGGAGGGGGAAAGAGGAGCTTAACCAAGGACTCAAGTAGACAATATTTGGAAATGACAATGGCAACATGTGTACAAATGTGCTTGGTACAAATGATGTACGGAATGTTATATGAGCTCTAAGAGGCCCCAATAAATTCATTGAAGAAAAAAAAGGCGTGTGTGCATCTGCGTGCGTGCATGTGGGTGGGTGGAGCGTAAAACACAGGTACATCACGCTTCAAGTCCCGAGCAGGACACGAGCTGCAGGAAAGAAAAGCGTGTGTGTGACTTGGACACTGGGGGCCCCTGTGTCTGCGGGGCAGAGGGCTCCTGGGTGCACAGGGGCCTGGCCCGGGAAGTTCCCACAGTGAACACCTCTCCAGTTCGGTCGGTGTGCCGCTAAGCCCTGCCTGGCTGTCCCCACCCTCTCTGCTAAGCCAGCTGCAGAGGAGGGAAGCCTGTCTGGGAGGACCTGCCCAGGGAGGAGGCAGTGTGGGGCTCCCAGGGGGAGTGGCTGCTGCTCTGGGGGACCACACCAGGCAAGGCACAGAGACGAGGCCTACTGAGTCGGGACTCAGGTCAGACTGTGGGGCCGCGCCCCCACCTGCAGGCTCTGGGTTGTGGCAAAAGTGGGGTTCACACACACACACACACACACACACACACACCAACAAAGGGCTGGTGTCTGGGTGCCCTGGCCACGGACTGATGCACAGCCAGACACCTCCCAGACGGACGCTCAGCAACACAGGGCTCAGTGCCACCAAATCGGTCCCAGCTGACAGTGACCTGTCCGTCTGTCCGTCTCGCTGAGGGCGGTTCTCTGTCCTTGTTGCTGGCCTGCTAGTGGACCACACACAGAGCCCTTCTCGGGGTTGACGGGGTCCAAGCTCTCTCCCGACAGCCTGTCCACAGGATGCACAATGCACCCCCCCTCCACACTGCCGACGGATCAAAGGGCTCACCAGTGGAAGGGTTTGGTGGTATTTCCCCTGAGTCTCAAACTCGTGAGACCGAAGAAGCCATCCTGTCCCTCCTCACAACTTAAAAATCGCTCAAGAGCCTGAAATAGGTTTTCCCAAATGAACGCGATCACCGTGATCGGAAAGAGCAACCCTCAGGTGTTTTCCGTGTAACTTCAGAGCCACGCGTTCACACGGAAAGAGCCACGCAGGGCTGTCTGCTGACCCCCGCCCGAGGTGCTTCTGGGAGGAGAACCAGGCTAAGAGGGTTGAAAGCGACTGCCTCTGGGGGCCAGGAACTTGGGAGTGGGCGGATCGAGGGCCGTTTCATGCTCAGACCTGGGGCATGAGTGGTTTTATAAGCAACTTTCAGAGTTTGGTTCAGTTTAATTCTAATTCCAGAAGCCCCGGTGGTGTCGTGGCTACGTGCTGGGCTGCTCACTGCAAGGTCAGCAGTTTGAAACCCACCACCGTCCGCTCCGAGGGAGAGAGACGGAACTTTGTACTCCCGTAAAGAGTGAGAGTCTCGGAAACTCAAGGGGCTGTTCGAGCCTGTCCCTGCTGAGTCGGCATTGACACCGTGGCAGTGAGATTACTTTGTGTGTGTGTTGGGGCGGGGGAGGAGGGTTGTTGCTAAATTTTACAGAACTTCCTTCAAAAGAAGGCCAGCTCTAAATCGCCCTGTGATACAGCCTGGCAGATTCGGGGCGACAGCCTTTCTGCCCAAGACACTGCACTGCGCTCCCGCCTTGTCTCCCTTCCGGGGAACCAACATTCCCTTCGCTTTCCATTTTCAGGGACATGGGGCACACCTGCTCTTCCAGGGCCAGCTGTGTGGCCCTGCGAAATAAAGGGACGGCAGGTGCCGGCCAGAGACACAGGACGGAGGGCCCTGGAACAAGGGGCCCCTGGCTGGGGCTCTGATGCAGCTGCCCCGCCGTTTGTGAGAGCCTGTTGCTAGGGGAGGCGCACGCCGCGGGCTGGGCAGAACAAAAGCTTCCGGAGCAGGCACTCGCCCACCATCTGCCTCCGACCATCTGGGAGCGGCACCCGGGGCGGGGGTGTGTGTGTGTGGGGTAATCCCTTGGTTGTGTCCCTGCCCCTTCTTCGACGCTCAGAGGCCACCCAGGTCCACGCAGGGCAGGCCTGTGCAGGAGCGGCTCTCTGCTTCTGAAGGGGCGAGCAGGGCGGTGGTGCTCCTGGGGGCCCAGAGGGAGGCTGGCAATGGGGTGGGGTCAGGGGTTCCCAGCACCCCCGTGCCTCCCTCGGACACCCAAGTGTCCCCCTTACCCCTGCCCTCACCTTGCCCCAGTGCGGTCAGCTGGCTGGGAGGAGGGACTCCTGGGAAGTCCAAGCACACTACCCCTGTCTTTAAGGGCGTGGACAGCCTCATGGCTCTCCCTCGGACGGCGGATGGGTTTGAACCTCCGACCTTGTGGTGAGTGGTCCGATGCTTCCTGCACAGCACCACCAGGGCTCCCTGCATGGCCGGCTGGCTCACTCACTCATTCGTGGTCACCACAGGGAGCCTATAGGACAGGGCAGAACTGCCCCTGTAGGCTTCCGAGACACTAACTCTTTACAGGAGTACAAAGCCCTCTGACTTTCCCCCACTGGACAGCACACCGCAGGTGTCTAATCAAGTCCCCCAATTCATTCCAACACTCTGGACACCGCCTCGCCCAGGCTGGACGATGGAAAGGAGCATGTCTGAGCGTGAGGAGCCGCCCGCGTGGTCAGGCTGCGCCCGGGGCGAGAGGGCCAGAGAACTCGGAGGCCAAGGACAGAGGGGAGCCTCCTGGGACAGCCACAGAGACCCAGGGCCGGTCGGGAAAGGGGATGACCAGGTGGCTGCGGCAGATGGCAGGGCAGGCCGGGCTACGGCCGCTCCAGCGAGGGCCTCCGCATCCCCACCAAACCCGCAGGCATGCCCTGTGTCCTGGGGGTCGTTGGGATTTTCAGGGTCAAAGGGTGGCAGGAAGCGAGGCTAGCACATGCTGGGGGACAAGCGTGGGGTCCCTGATGCACCTGGGGGCTCTGCCTGGCCAGGGAAGAGGACCCTGCTGGCCACAGAGCCTCATGAAGGGAGAAGCATGCCTGGCCCTGTGTTGGGGATGGCAATGAAGGGCACACCAGCCTGAGGAGTGTAAGTGCGTGGGTGGGGGGACACAGAACCAGGCGCCTGAAGGGACAGCGGGCTGGGGGTCATGCGCCAAGTGGAGACGCGGTCAAGGGCTCTCTCTCCTGACCGCTGGCCCGGGGCGCATCTTGGGGTCTCTGGCCTCTCCCTTGCTGCCCACCGTCCGCCTGGAGGAGGGCGCACGTTCCCATCACATCTCGTTTCTGTGCATCAACAGCTTAAAAATATCAACTGTCCCCCTCAGAAGCTCTCAGTGTGGACCACCGGCTGTCCCCCGATCGCCTCCCCCCAATACAGCCAGACCTCAGACTCCGCGTGTGCCACATGGGGTACCTGACGCTCGCACACCTGGACGTCACCTCCCCGCAGGCCTCAGCCAGTCAGAGCACCCAGACTCCTGTCTGTCCCCCTGGGTGGGCTCTCTCCCAGCTGACAAGGACCAGACGGGGGGACCTGCTTTGTGGAAGGAGGGCTCAGAATAAGTCAGGCCAGCTCATAGACAACGGAGGTGAAGCTGCCACCTCCAATCTAGGATTGCCCGTCTTGTCACAGGTATGCCCCTCATCCCTCCTCCTCCTGTTGGGTGTGCACCCTGAAATGGTCCCCCTCCCCTTACTGTATTGTCTGCAGTACAGATCCTTCCTGTGACCTGTCATCGGGGGGAGGGGGCGGGGGGGGGGGCTTGCATGCCCTAAGTATACATAAGCCTTGGTCAGGGACATATGCACTTTGCTCCTCTCTCCCCTCTCACCTCCACCTGGACCGTGAGGAGGGGCTGAGGCGAGCTTACTGCCAGGAAACGTGTCCGACTCCTTCTCTCCGACCTTCCCCATCTCCTATGACTTCACCGAGATCTTCACATATTCTCGCCACACGGCTGCGCCCACGAGCCCCGTGATGTTGTCAGAGGCTGACTACTCATCCACCAACCCGAGCAGCCCCTGGCCCAGCCGAGGAGCCCTCTCTCTGCCACTGGCCCCTCCAGACCGGCCGCCGTGCAGCACAGCGTCCATCCACGGTCCCTCGCCCCCTCATGTGAACAATCCTTTCTGCCCAGAACAGATGCTCATCCTGCGTGCCCACCTTGCCACGGATGACTCCTTTAAGTCGCGGTCCACTGTCCCTGGTCCCCTACCACCCCATCCCCCAACTCTCCCCAGTCTGGGAATGTGTGCCCCTGGCAGTGGGGCTGTTACGGTGGCCACAGGCTCCTGAGGGCAGGGAGGGGGCGAGGGCTGGCTCCTCTTTCTCACTCCCTAGGTTCAGCACCAGCATCGAGCACTTGACTCACTTAAAGGGGGGGCCTGAGAGGAGGCCAGCACCCTTCATGGTCAGTAGGGAGACCCCCAAGTCCTCAGAATGAAGACACCTGGAGATGGAGGCCCCGTCCACTCCCTACCTGCGCCAGGCCACTAGAGAACCCACTCAGCACCCCAACCGGGGTGTCCTATCCATAAAGGGACCCTCCCAGTCAGAGATGCCAGGGCACTGCGGCCAGGCGGGTGGGGACTCGCAGCCCCCGGTGTCCGTGCGTCTGAGGGTCTGCAGTTCTGAGGGCGCCTCTAAGGGGGGACGCCAGCTGCCCCCCGGTGCTGCTGCCTACCTGCCGGGGCCTGGCTGGAGATCTTGAAGCCGACTGTGCCGTGAGGGGTGGGTGGGTCAGAGCAGCCCACCCCCACCCCAGAGGATGCCGGGCAGGGGGTCTTGCATGGGGGGGCCCCGCTCACCCTCGTAGCAGTCGCGCACAGTGCCAAAGTAGACGTAGTACTGGTCGTTGGTGAAGAAGAGGAGGCTGAGCCAGGAGTCGAAGGCGTAGATGGGCACGATGAAGAGGACCCGCACGATGTAACGCTGCTCGTTGGGGCAGCTGTAGCAGCGCAGGTGCATGTATATCTGTGGGCGGGCCGGGGAGGGGGGCACTCAGCACGGCGGCCCTCCACGCCCCCACCCAGGCCCCTCCTCCTGCCCACAGAAATGCAGGGCAGCTGGTGGGGAGCTCGAAGGGGCCCTGGTCATGCCCCTACGCACCATGAGACAGACACACACACACACACACACACACAAACACACACACACACCCCCTTAACACCTTTCCCTTCCCTCCAGCAGCAACGACTCAAACCACCTCCCACCCCACCTCCAATGAGGACAGGGCCATGGAAGGAGGACCCCAAGTCTCCCCCAGTATAGACTCCTCTCTCCCCCTCCCCTTTCTTCTTCCTTCCCAGCCCCAGTTCCGGTGAGCCCCGAGATGAGCCATCCCCCCATTCCCCAGGAAGGGGAGCCCCCGGGGGAGGCAGCTAAATGCCCAGGGTACCCTCCCCATGTGCCCACCACCCCGAGTCAGAAAGATGATGTGGGGGGTAGGGGCGAGGACCCTGGGGCTGGGGCCTGGCTGATGCCGGGGGTGGGGTGGTGGGGCGGTATCTGTTCCCCCCCCCCCCCCCCGGCTACCTGGTGGCAGGTGATGAGCAGGGCGGTCCACACGAAGAAGCCGGAGATGGCCTGGGCAGCGGCGCTCATGAGGAAGACAGGCTGCTCCATGGCCGTGGGGCTGCCCTCGGGCACGGTGGAGACACTGGGCGAGGCCGCAGCCGTGGTGGGCGAGGCCGGGTCGGGGGCCAGCGCGGCCCCCCTCACCGTCATGGTCCCGGCAGCAGGGGGGGCTCCCTCGGAGGACAGAGGAGCTAGCCTAGGAGAAGAACACAGCGTGAACACCTCCGCAGCTTGCTGGCCGGCCGGGCAAGGCCTCTCCCAATCTCGACACCCACCGTGGCCTCGGCAACCCCTGCCCCGTGCCCCCTCCCCAGCCCCACCATCACAGCAGGTGGCACTCAGAGGCACACGAGGAGCACCCCCATCCCCACCCCTCAGCCCACACAAGGCTGTGCTGCCCTGCGGGTCTCCCCAGGCCTCTCGGATTGGACCCAACCATGCCCCCAACTGTGCTGGCCTCCTGCACCGGGGCCTTGGGAGCGGCTACCTCTGTCTGCGAGGGGCCCTGGTGGACTTGTGGGCCACGCACGCACTGGGCTGCTCACCACCACGGTCAGCAGTTTGAAACCACCAGCGGCTCCTCGGGGCAAAGGTGAGGCTTTCTGGCCCCCTGTAGAGCAATGATGTTTCAGAAGCCCCACAGGGCGGTTCTGCCCTGTCCTTGAGGGGTGCTGGGGGTCAGAACTGAACCCCCGTGGCAGGGAGTGTGGTTCTGAGCGTGGGACCTCTGCCTGGCCGGTGGCTCGCTCCTGGTCATCTTCCAAGCTCTGCCCTCTCGAGTCTTTCCTGTGTGCTAGATAGACTTGCCCCAAGTGCAGATTCCCATCCGGCCAGCCCCATCCTAGGACGCATACTGCCCGAGGGCAGGAGCCGTCCTTCCTGTCTGCTGAGGCCCCAGCCCCTGGGACGTTGCTGGGCGCAGAGCAGGTGCGCCCAGGAAACACCCGCTGGACGCGATCACTGCTTTGCCCTCAGCGCCTCCTCACAGGGCTCTGACCGCCGCCACCCGTTCGCCCAGTGACTGGCGCCTGCTTCTCTATACGCAGCTGCGGCCTTGGCAGGCCAGTGTTCCGTCCCCACTGGGCATGTCTGCAAACGGTTCCTCTTCGACTGGCTCAGGCATCGCTGCCCTTCCCTCCCCACCCACTCACTGCCGAAGCTCCACTGCCCCATCCATCTGACACGCCTGCCGGGCTTGGCCACAAGCCGTCACGGCTACCTCTGTCACAGAGGTGTCCGCCTGGCTGGGCCATGATTGCCAGGGGCAGCAGCTATGTACAGATGTACTCTGGGAGCTAACAGTGATGGAAGGAGCCCTGGTAGAGTGGTGGGTCATGAGCCGCTTCCAAGGTTGTCAGTTCGAATCCACGCCAAGGGAGAAAGTAAGGACCTTCTTCTTCACAAAGACTTACAGCCAGGCTGAGCCCCAGGTGGCACAGGGGTTGAGTGCCAGACTGCGGCCCCTTGGGTTGGTGGTTCAAATCCAGCAGCAGCTCTCCAGGAGCAAGGCTGGTCCTCCTACTCCCACCAGAGGGCAGTGATGCCAAAAAAAAAAAAAAAAGACTCCCAGCCAAAGGGGCAATTCCACTTTGTCCCCTCTGGGTCTGGAGGAATCAGGATCCACATTAGAGGGAGGGGCCAGGATGCAACCATGCCTATGACATCATGGGGCGTGGTCAGCCAGTCAGTGGTCCAGGGTCAGGGCGTTCCCTGCCATACGTACCTCTAACTTACAAAAGAAACACACACACATGCCACCAAGTCCATTCTGACTCACAGGGACCCTAGACAAGGGTGGAACTGCCTCTTTGGGTTTCCGAGACAATAAATCCTGACAGGATCAGGCAGCCTCACCTTTCTCCCAAGGGACTGACAGGTGGGCTTGAACCACTGACCTTGTGGCTCACAGCTCAGTGCACAGCCCACTATGCCACCAGGACTCCTCTGATCTTCTAGTGCAGGGGTGCAGGACCAATTAAAATGAGCAGCTTTAGGGGCTGAGCCCTGGTGGCCTAGTTGTTGTGCACGGGACTGTGGCCCACTGGGATGGAGGTTCAATTCCAGTTCCACAGGAGCAAAGGCTGGGCCTCCTACTCCCACCACCTGAGGGCAGTGACACCTAAAAAACTAAAAAAAAAAAATCTAAAATGAGCAGCTTTGAAGCTGTGATTTTACTCGTCTTCTGTAGTTAAAGGGAATGGTATGTATGGTATTGTCTAGATCTCCCCTAAGTGCTATTTTTTTTTTGGTAACATTTCTTTTTCTGCTTTCATTTTATTTCTGAGCATCCTGGGCCATAAAAAAATCACGGCCCGCATGCGGCCTGTGGGTCCCCAGTTGGACACCTTGCTATAGGTCATTCGAGAAGAGGGAAACAGGTAGGTAGGAGGGCCAGGACGGCCTGGGGACCCCGGATCCATGAGCTGAGAAGTAACCTCACCAAGGGCTAGGCAGGTGACAGACCGATGAGGGTGGTGATGGTGCTACAAAAGCAGATACCTGCACTTTATGCCGGATTATGGGCTATAATACAAAGTTGTTCATTGCCAAAGGGGTGCTGAGCAATAGCCCCCCGCCACTCCCCGAGAAGGGGCCGGTATTCCAAATCCGTTAGGCAACCTCTGTGCTAGGCCCCGGGGGTGTCAGGGTGCATAGTGGTTCAAAGGGGCCTGGGCCCGCAGATGCCGAGAGCAGACAAAGCCCTTCTCCACAGGGAGAGAGTCTACCTGGAACTCGGGCCCAGAATCCTGACTTCAACCTGGTCTGTGGAAGTCGCCCACTTGGGGGACCTGTGTTCCTCAGAGCTGACCCCCTCCCTTGTCTTTGGCCACCTGCGGTCAGGTCGGGCATGAGGCTGGCTTGGCCATTTCTCCATGTCCAGTCGTTATTGCAAAGAGAGCTTGCGATACCGCACAGGTCAGAATCAAACAATTGTCAGGATTGTCCCAAAGGGAAGACCCAGTGGGGAAGTAGAGCGGGGGGTGGGGGGAGACAGTCCCCAGACAGGCCATCCACCTGGCCCAGGGGCTGCTGGGGGGCCTTCCGGGCCCAGGCTGCTGCCCAGGGATGGGGTCGTCTTCAACACCAGCAGGTACAAATAAATTACTTCGGATGGAAAAGCATGAGGCTTTCCTCAGAAACTCACACAGGGACCAGGCTGAACTCACTTTCTGAGTGTGAGATCAACCTGCAGGATCGTCTGAGTCTGCTCTGGGGAGGACCGGCCCTTCCTCCACCCTGACAACCCCCCGCCCCCACAGGGTGGCCCTCTGTGGACAGGCTGGTGGACACCACCTTCAGGGGCCGGCATTCTCCCAGACTGCCTCCCTGGAGGGCTGAGCCGGCCCAGCTGCATACTGACCCTGAGTCACAGCCGATGAGAAGCCCAGGAGATGGAGAACACAGAAGGGGCTGGGTGGTGAAACTCCGGGCCTGGGCTGGAGTCCCCGGCACCACCATCAGTTACCTGGGCCTCGGGGGGTCTCTGCCGACTGACCCACGAGACGGCCACACTTTCAAACCAGCCACCTGAACCTGAACCCATCTCTGGTCTCACCTAGGTCACATGGACAGAAGGTTCCCCAGTGCCTTCGTGGGCTGCAGCCCTGCCTCACCCGCTAGGACCTTCTGGGAAACCAGCTCCCAGGGGGCATCCTCCGGCCCCATCTTCACGGGTCAAGTTCTTGGGTAACAAGAGCCTTCCACCTTGTGATTTTCCTATGAAAACACACACACACAAACACACCAGCCGAGAGAGAGGCCTCTCCATTCAGAACTCACAGACGGGGAGACGGCAGCTATAGAAAGAAAGTCAGAACGCGGAGAGAGTGTCTCTGTGCAGACGGGAGGGAGGCGAGCTCTCAAAGAGGCACGCTGACAAGGCTAATAATAACGCCCGGGCTCACACGCCTCGCTGCGAAGCTTAAAACGGCTGCCAAGAATAACGCAAAAGGGAAAAAGACCTGGCTTGTAAATCGTCTTGTCTATCATTGCAAATCCAACAAATAAACACAGGGCCCTGTTGGGGGGTGGGGTGCGGCACAGGCGGGGGGGGGCGACAGGAAGCACTGGACCCCCTTGCCACTGAGCTGATGGCGACACACACGGGCAGGCCCCTGGGGCAGGGCAGCGCTGCCCTGTGAGGGAGTCCCTGAGGCTGGGAGTGGAGAGCCCTGTCTGTCTGTTTCTCTCTCTCAGAGCGGCGGGGGATACCCAAGTGTGGACAGTGCAGGTCACTGCCCGACTGGCAACCACGTGTCCCCAGGGCCCCGGGAGGCACTGGCACTCCTAAGCGGATGTCTCCCCACGTCCTGGGAGGAAGCTCCGTCATTGAGCAGCCGGCCGGGCTCTGGGCCTTCCCTGGGGCTCAGGTGCGATGCAGGGCGTCTATTCTGGCTTATGGACTTGGGGAGCCAGGGTGGAGGGAGGTCGGGGGCCCGGTCCTTCTGGGGTGTTTGCTTAGTCACCCCCAAGGTCCTTCCACGAGGGACGTTCGCTCGCCGTGCTGTTCAGACTGGCCAGTGGGCCCCAAGCAAGCTGAGCTTTGCTCGGAACCCTTTGACCTGCGGATGCCGTCTCCTAGAGGCCTTGGGGATTGTTTCTGTTGAGGGTCAAGGCGGCTGGACCAGAGTGCGGGGCTGCTGACCTCCTCCTTCCTGAACCACATGCCCTGCCTCCAGTCCCTGCCTAAGCACAGGGGTCCCATCCGACAGGGTAGAGATGAGCGACAAAGCCTCTTCTTTCTCCGGAGGAGCAGCTAAGCTGGTGGTCTCGAACTAAGCCTCTGGTTAGCAGCCCCTAACCCTAAGCCACTACACTATTAGGGCTTGCCCAAAGGAACAGCTTACACACACACACACACACACACACACACACACACACACCTAAGCAGCAAAGGAATGCTGGGGCGGGACAAGCTTTCACCAGAAACTAGAGAGAATGGACAGCCCAATCGGGATCCTTACTGAGACTTTGGATCCCAGACCTGGGAGAAAAGACAGGTCTGTTCTGTCAAGCCGCGCCCTGGTGGGACACCCCGTCTCTCTCATGCCCAAAGCGGTCCCCCTTCAGAGCTCCGTTCAAAGCGGCCGGTGACTTACCCCTGCAACATCAAGGCACCGGGACACAGACACAGACCCCCCTCCCCCAAATACACAGTCCCCCACCAGGAGAGGCCGGCCTAGGCTACCCTCCTTGACCCCTCAGCCCGGGGACACAGCAAATGACCTGTTGACCTGTTTCTGCCCCCACCCCCCATCTGCATAGGCCCACCTCACACCTTGTCCCGAGTAACCCCCACGGTCCACAAACCATTGTCACAAATGTTAGCTCATGCTTGACTTTTGTGTCGCAGCAGCTTTGAGATAAGTCGTGCCAGCCCCAAGTCCAGGATGAGAACAATCTGGAATTGGTTTTATTACAGATACCCCAGCGTGGGAGACAACGGCTCACGGGTGCTCCCACTACCACCAAAATGGCTTAATCACTGATGGATGGACTTGGCCAGGCACCCAAAGCCGGCAGCAACCCCTCAGTGGCCGTCCATTACCTGGTCACCTGGCCCTTAAAACATTCGCTGCACTTAGTGGTTGGTCCTGACGGAGAGTCGTGGTGTTTAGGGGGGATGGTGGTGGTGGTGGTGGTACGCGGGTAAGTGGATCGAATCTTTTCCCACTTGTGACAGGACCCTCCAGCATGGGGGGCCAGGCCTCTGAGCCCTCCCCTCCGCACCCCCCCAGGAAGCACACACACCTGGGAGGGTTTCTTGCCCACACGAAGTGACTGAGAAGCCACACAGTCGCTAGAACTAACCACCCGCTTCCTCCCGGGCAACACAGAGCCCCGGCAGAGGGGCAAGTGAAGGGCACCCCGAGGAAGCAGCCGCCGCCTACCGGACAGTCGGAGGGACAGACTCCTCCACGGACGAACAGCGACGAATGTGGGTTAGACCTCGACGGCACGGGATGAAACCCTGGTCCCCGGTACGAGTGGATGTCTCGCCATCTAAGGTGGTGAGGTCACCCTCCATTGTGTAATCCGATGAACTGGGATCAGGGCTGGGTGGGTTCAAAACCTTATCATTTTTTCCCTCCAGACCCAGGAGAGCAGACAGACGGCAGACTCAGAGGACAAGAACCAAGGCGTGCCCAAGACTACCGAGATAAGGTTTGGACTTTAGCTTCCACACGACAGTGAGGAAACCGACTTCTAGTCCTTACAGTGGCACTTATCTCGCAGCAGCCCTATCTGTTCTGCTGCTGTCCTCCTCCGAGGCCCTCTTGTCGGTTCTGACCCCTCACGACCGCGTGGACAGTGGAAGGAAACACGGCCCGGTCCTGGGCCAGGCTCGCACCTGTCCCCACGCTGGAGCCCGCTGTTGGAGCCACGCTGTGAATGCAGCTCCTCAAGGGCGGTCCTCTTTTCCCGCTGACCCTCCTTTTTGCTTTTTTGGCTTGGTAAAGCCCGAACCATGACACAGAGTGAGAAACACCCGAAGTGCACGCGTGGGTCTTGTCTGGGTGCTGGTGCGAATGACCCACAGGCTGAAGTTTTGTCAGTGGGTTGCCACCTGTGGGTCGTGACCCCTTTGGAGGTCGAGCGACCTTTCACTGGGGTCGCCCGATGCATCACAGTAGCAAAATGACAGTGATGACGTAACAGCGAAAATAATGTTATGGTTGGGGGCGGGGGCGGGGTCACCACCACAAGAGGACCTGGCTGAAAGGGTCCCGGCACTAGGAGGGTTGAGAACCACTGCTCGAAGTGAATGGGACTCCCTGCAGTGCCATCCGGCTGGGTCTAAAACGAGCCCTCTGTGCAGCAGGGGGAGGGATCCCATGACCACCAAGAGCCAGGAGTGAAGCGAGTTCTCTGGACCCGAGATCCCTGCACAGTGACCCTCCTGGACCCAGATGACAGCCGGACCATCAGAGGAGCGGCAGCAGGACCACGAGCCAGCACAGGGCAGAGCAAGGGACTGTGTGCAGGACTTTTGAGCTTGCGGAGTGGGAAGCCTGTAAGCACTTAATTGGGGGGAACTGGCCTTTCTGAGTTTCAAAAGTAGAGAGGAGAGACTTTGGGCTAAGGTTCACTGGAATGGGTCCTTCTGGGTATTGAATTCAGGGAGCTGGGTGTGCTGGTCCAGGGAGTTTGTGCCAAATGTCTTCACACTGAGGCTTCTAAGTGGAGTGGTCTGCCCTTTGGGGTATGAACAGACTTGAAAGAGCCTTGTAATATGTCCTGGTAAACTAACAGTACTGAAGCATTTCTCTCCACTTAGGTTACAATCTGTCCACTTAGGTTACAATCTGTCCACGAATAAACCCTTTCATGGTGAGCACCTTCTGTGAGCTCAGTGTTGCCACTGCGTATACACTGGTGTATATTAGAACCCAGATACAAAGTACCTACTGAAAACAAAGTCACCCTCCTTGACTCTGGGCGGGCTCAAAGCCGGGAGGACACTTGGGAATGGAACAAGGCAAGCTGGGTGAGACGATCGGAAAACCAAGCGCCCAGAGCTACCGACGCCCACGAAGGGCAGGAAGGAGACACGCATTCTTGGCGTGCTCGGGATTTTCCACAATAAAAGCACACAAGCCGGAAAGGCGGACGGACTTCCTTACAAAACGGGTGCCGGGATGGCAGGTGACTCAGAGAACCCTCTGTCGCAAGGGCTTAGTAGTCCTGGTACAGAGAAGCTGGGGGAGCAGCTGCCGGGGGCTCCGTGGGAGAAGGCGAGGGAGGCCGTGGGCTTTGGGAGCCGTGCCCTGTCGGACCCGGGGAGGAGTCCAACCGTCCCCTGGGGTCCCTGAGTGCCACCCAGGCCCTGCTGCAGAGGGGTTTGCAGAATCACAGTGCTGCCAGACCCACCAGCGAATCACGACAATCACATTTGTCACTTAATCTCTCTCTCTCTCTCTCTCACACACACACACACATGCACACACACGGGGTGTGGGGGGGCTTTTCTAAATTTGCCTCCTGCCTCCCGGCCCCACCCTGACAAATGGGCTCCCCAGACACCTGTGTTTCATCCACGCCGCCCTCCGTGCCCCCCCCCCCCCGCCCCCGGCAGATCGTGGGAGAACGCAGAATAACAGGGGCCGGCTCCTGAGAGGAAACACAGGCTGGAGCTCAGCCCACCGTGTCCTGACGTTTCTACTTGTGTCGGATTTGGCGACACCCTGTCTCCTCCCGGCGCCCCCAACAGTCTGTCACCTAGAAAAACACGCGCACCTGAGAGACATCCTTGCAGGGTTGTCTAATCCGCTAACAGTTTTCCCAAAGCACTTGGGTGGATTTGGGACTTGCGTGCGCTGAACTTTAAAATAGGACACCTGCGTGCCGTGCACGGAACAGAACAAAACAAACACGCCGGGCTGGCATCAGGGAGGATGGAAATGTACCAGCCACGTCAGCAGATCCTCCGCGGCGAACGGGCAGGGTGGGACAGGAAGACGGAGGCGCCCGATTTAGAAAGAAAGGTGATGGGCGCAGGCACAGCTCAGTGCTCTCTCTCTCTCTCTCTCCCCGCGAGGCCGGCCATCTTGCCACGAAGCTAAGCCAGCCGGACACAGGCCCGCCCTTCCAGGGTGGGCCAGGCAGATGGACAGAAGGCTTTTTCCTAGTGTCGACACAATGAGAATGGCATTTAGAAAGTGGGATAATCTTCATGTTTCATTCGGACTTAGGTTGTGTGAGGTGAGCACTGTGCCAGGAAGTCAGACTAAGAAGCCCCAGGGTGATCCCCGCCCTAGGCAGCCTGGTAGAATGCAAAGTAGAACTGCCGGTGCGGGGACAGCCAGACCTTTTCTTCTGCAGCACTGCTACCCACCCCCCACCTTCATTAGCATCTGAGCACAGACCACTTACAAGTAAACATTGCTAATGATCTCAGTATCCATATTTTGGGAGTGGGTACTTTCAAATGCCGACAGACAGACATGTGGTAACATCTCTGGAGAGCCCACTGAAGACTCCCGGTCAAAAGGGGGGAGAAATGCAGAACAGAATTTCAAATGACCAAGGAATCCAGACTTTCTGGATCCACTGATGCTGAACAAATCCTCGGAATGGTCCGGAGATCATCTTTAAGCCTTAAACCAAAACAATGTCCCTTGAAGTCTCCTTCAAACCAAGTGAGAGTCTGGCTTAATTAGCTAGTAAAAGGAGCATTGTGCTTCTTTTAAAGGATTATCGAGATGGGACCCCAGTGAGTTTATGTGGAAGGGGGAGGGGTAATGAATAGCGATGTGTGAGGACGGTCCCACAACTTGGGAGAATGAACTCTGTCGCTGAATTACACCCAGAGAAGTTGTTCAACTGGTGTTTGTCTGGTGGAGTGTGTTTTCCTCAACCACAAGTTATTTTTTTAAAAAAAGAAGAGACAATTAGAAGAGTAGCGTGACAGGCAGTAGGAAAGCCCAGAGGCATCCTCTCTGCCCGCCTCCCTCCATTCCTCCTCTTCCCCCACCTGTTGGTGCAGCCCCAGGAGGACAGAAAACCAAGCCAAGCCCTTGTGCCCAAAGGGCCCTCCGGGCAGGTCTGGGCCAACGGGCCTCCCAGCAACGAGGCCAGGTCACCGTGCCCACACTTTGTCCCTAGGCTGAGTGAGAGGCCACACTGGAATCTCAGCATTGTCACGGGAGCTGTGATCTGGGCAGATCCTGAGCCGCCCTGAATAAGGTGTCTTTGGGATCGGTGTCCGGGTAAACCATCCCTTTCTTGACCAGGGCCGAGGCCAGATGAGCTTGACACTACGGATCTGTCAGATTTTAAGGAGGCCTGTGATGCTTCTATGTACCTGGTGGGACACCCCCCGCCTCCCACACACCTCCCAGAGTATCTGGGCAGCATCCTGAAATCAAACCCACACTGTTTCCATAGAGAAACCTCTCACCAGTCTCGCCAGGTGAGGGAGATATTTTTAAAGACCATAATTAGTCGCACACCAATTCAGGTCAGGGTTTTGCCACCAAATTAATTTGCTGCAACCTCGGAAAGACCCTCAGGGATTTCTGTGTGGTCTGGGCTCGAGAGGTGAGGACGAACGGGGGCCTGGACTGGCCTCCCAGGGCCAGAGCTGAAGGGCAGGGAAAGACCCTGACCACACGCTGTCCTGTCTGACCATGCTCCAGGAAGCGGGCACTGGAGAGCTGGCTCCTGCTGTCCTTTTTCAGCCCCTTCCGTCTCCTGACCTCCTGACCTGCAGCCCCATCAGCGCAAGCTCAGTCTGGATCTGCCTGGGGCTGCAGTCCGACTCCTCTGCAGAAAGCCCAGGGCCCTGCCTCCCCGCTCAGGTGCCTGGCCACGGGCCTCTGTGCCTGTCCCAGCCCTGGCCCTCTGAGTGCTGCAGACCCCTCTCTCTGGGCTACTGACGAGGCGGGTGCCAGCCCCACCCTTTACTCATGTAAGGGTGCCCACAACCAGGGGTGCCCCAGAGATCCGGGAGAGAACCACCCACCCACCTCCACCCCCACCGGCTGGGTGCCCGCCCTCCCCCACACCGAGAGGACCTGGGTGTCACCGCCAGAAGGATGAAGGGCGGGGAGGGCAGCAGACTGCAGCTGAGTCACACCCACCACCACTCAACATGGAGAGCCGCCCCAAGGAGGGCAAAAGGGCCTGGCCCCTGCTGTGACCAGGGCACCAAGAGCCTACCATGATTTAGAGGGTCTGCCCATGGAACCGTCTGGAATAGGGACGCCCCCCCCTCCCCACCCCACCCCCATCCATACAGGACCCAGCTGCTCACTCTGACTGCCCTCTTCTCCCTGCCACTGGACAGCAGCCGTCTGCAAGCCAGAGCCACGTCTTCCATGCCCCTCTGACCGCCGGCACCTCCTATGGCTGTGGTTCCTACATGTCCTCGGGCCAGTTCCGGCCGGGAGCAACCCCACGCCCAGCAGAGGGAACCACCACCCCATCCTGCGCCGGCTCCAGGGTTGCAGCCACCGTGCCACTGCTGCTCCGCTTTCCCAATAAGCTGATGTCCTTGTGCTGGGCCTGGGCTCTCCTGACAACCCGTCCGAAGTATGAGAGGCAAGGGTCTCGCCATCCTTGCCTCGAGAGGGCACTCTGGCCGTACCGCTTCCAAGACAGATCTGTGTGTCCTTCTGGCAGCCCGTGGAACTGTCACTGTTCTTCGCCAGCACCACCGCCCACATGCATCGACGCCCCTTCCAAGGCCCCCGGGCACAGGAGGCAATGGAGAGTGCCACAGCTTGGCCAGCCTCCCCCCCCCACCCCCCGCCCGACTCCTCAAGGTCACATCTGCGCTTTTCCATACTTTTGAGAGGTCCTGTGCGGCAGATTCAAATAATGCAGCATGTCTTTTGACCTCTTGACCACGCCTTGCTGGGGCTCCCCCAAAATCTCAGTGGGGTAAGCAGATAATTGAATGCATCAGTGTGCCCCTAGCAGTTCTTGCCAACCCCCAAACCTTCTGGGTCACCCACGGGGAGTGGACATCCTCGCCTCCAGCCCCCAGATCTCTGTCCCGCCTGCCTGGACACCTGTCACCTGCTAGGACTGAGCACTGTGCGTGCAAGGCATGCCTTCCCTGGGAGCTGCCCCTTTGCTTCAGAGTTCTTCTCACGACTGCAGGTGTACTTGTTCACTGAGCACCTGTGCCCCTCACAGCCGGGCTCCGAGAGGGCAGGGTCCAGCCAGGTCTCCTGGGGTCCTTCGGGGTCAACAGCACAGGCACAGAAGAACAGCTTGCTGGGGCCGGGGCAGTGGTGTGGGAGAGAGGCCCCAGGTCGCCATGTTGTAAGGCAGGGGCCAGGGCTGCGTCAGGGGCAGAGGAGCGGACTGGCCACCCTTCCCTAGCCCCGGGTTGGGCAGTGTGTGCTGCTCTGCAGTTTGCAAAGCCCTCTGATGGGTGCGGGAGCGGCCTCGGTACCCTCAGACCTCCCAGACCTGTGGTTCTCCGCCTTCCTCACGCCATGACCCTGTCACACAGTTCCTCGTGGTGGGGAGCCCCCAACCATAACATTATGTTCATTGTGACCCTTGTGAAAGTGCCACTCGACCCCTGAAGGGGTCGTGACTTACAAACTGAGATCCGCTGCTCTAGACGGGGAATTCTCCCAACGGGGCCGTGGCGGGCGAGCCTGGGAGACAGAGCACAGCTCAGACTGGGACTCTCTTTTTACAAGCAGAGAGCCGGGCCTGGAGCAGGTCAGGGGACAACCAGCCAGCTGTCCTGGAGTCCAGGCTGCCTCATGGCCCCCCCGGGGGTACACAAAGAGTGATAGGGCTCTAACAGGTGGGGGTGGGGGTGTGTGGGCGGAGGGAAGGCTCAGATCCACCCAGATGTACTGCGCAAGAAAGGCCAGGCACTCTAACCACCAGCCAATGAAAACCTCACAGAGGGGAGTTGGGCTCCCACACACATCGGGGGTACCGCTCGGGGGGGAGGGGGAGAAACAAACTCACTGTCACGGAGTTGTGCCTAGACCCGCCCCTGTGGGTCAGTCTCGACAGGAGTGGAAAGCCTCATCTTTCTTCCAGGGTGCAACGAGGGGCCTTGAACCGCTGACCTTGATTTGAGGTAAACAGCCTAACTCGTAACCCACAATGCCACGGGGCTTCCCACCAGGGGGACGAGCTCAGGCCAATCCAGGCCAGCAGAGCCCGAGGAGGACCCGTGTGGGGGTGTCCACCCCATCCTGAGCAGGAGGCCAGGGAGTGGGCAGGGGACCAGAGTCTAAGGACGTGGGGGCGGGAGTCCAGGGTAAGATGAAAGTTACTCCTGGCCAAGGAACGCCTCCAAACGACACAGTACCACCCCCACCCCCTGTCCTTCTGCACCGAACCCTAAGACATGCTGGAGGAGACCCCCCCGGCTGCCCCCCACCCAGCCCGTCTCAGACAGGTCAAAACTGTGCTCACTGTCCACACCTGCTCACCTCAAGAGAGCCTCGCGGGCCCTGTCATGCCAGGTCTTGGGGCACTTGGCAGTTCCTCCCCTACCACAATTGCCAGGAAACCCAGCGCCCCAAAAGAATCCCCCCATTCTAATCCCTGGAGCCTATGAATAGATGACTTGAGTCAGCCATGGATTCTGAGGTACAGGGATTATCCTGGCTTATCCGGATGTGATCACAAGAGTCCTTAGGAAAAGGAGGCAGGAGGGTGTGGATGGGGTGCTGGCGAGGGAGCCACGGATGGAGCAGGATCGTGAAGCTGTTACCCGGCTGCTGGAAGGAGGAAGGATGAGGCCACCAGCCAGGGGATGCGTGCAGGTGACCTCTTGGCCAGCTGGACTCTCCCAGCCAGGGTCCTGCCTGCCTGCAGGGTGCAGATGTGAACGCTTCTGAGCTGCAGCCAGGCAGCCTGTCCACACGCCTGTCTGCGCAGAGTGTTAGTGCCACTGGGGAAGGTCTTAGGGGCCAGGGCATGATCTTGGGGGTCCAGGAGGAGGTCTCGGGGATCCTGAAGGTCTTGAGGGGCCTCTGGAAGTGAAGGGGCTATGGGGGGGGGGATGTAGATCTCAAGTGGGTCAGTGCAAGCAAAAAGGCCGTGGCCAGAACCGAGGAAGAAGTGGGCAGTGGGCTCCCTGAGGGCCCTGTGGGACACTCACACGCCATCCTTCAGGGTGGGTATTTACTGAACGCAATGGGTTTTCTGGGTTGGGGGAGGCGGGCGGTCTTCAGGGTTTTTATTTATATAGGTCTTTTTCTGGGCCACAGCAGAGATGGACCCTGACTCAGACAGCTTGCTGGATCCTCCCCCTCAGCGGGGGGTGGCGGTGGGCTGGGGGCTGCTGCTGCCCTTTGAGAAGAGGCTGACCCACATCAACGGCCAACATCCCACAGCTGGCCCTTCGCCAGAGGGGATTAGGGAGCAGCGGCTGGAGTGGGCAGTGACGCGGGCCAGTGCCTCTGACAAGGCCAGTCTTCTGACAAGGCTTAAACACTCCGGGTAGTGGGGGGGCGGGGCGGTTCACTCCCACTACCCCCTCCCATCACGAGCCAGCTGGACCACCGGAGCAAGCAGAGCAAGGGGCTTGCTTCCCCTCTTCTGGGCCCAAGTTCTCCTGACTTTCTCAGCGGCGGCGGCGGCGGGCAGGGAAGCCCCGTCCAATCGGGTGCCTGTCCCTGGAGGCGAGGGGCAGCGGCAGAAATTAAGAAGCACGCACAGTAATCTACATCTGGCCACTGCCCACTTACTTAACTCAGCCTGGCAACGCCGTCTCTCTTCCCCCCAGAATGTACTGGGGCACAGAGCTTGATCCTCTCGGCTTTCTCCTCAGTTAAGAACAAATCCATCCTTGCTCAGCTTCCCCAACAGGCTCCGGGGTCCTCAAAGGTGTGACAGACGACAGGGCACCCAGCCACCCTGAGGAAGCAGGCGCCAGAGAGCTCTCAGGGCACAGTCCTCTGTCCTCGGAGGAAGGAAGGGGATGGCTCTGGGGTGAAATCCACTCGCTGCCCCAACAGCACTAGGCAAAAGAGGCCCTGCCACCGCCAGGACCCCGGAACCTGCCCCAGCCCAAGACACCCCCAGCTGTAAGGCTGGCCCCAGCCCACAGTAACACGGTCAGGAGAATCTCGTTCACACAAACGCACAGGGGGTTGGGGGACCAGCACCCACCCCCTCGCAGGTGCACGCCCAATAGCGACGAGGACCTGTGTCTCCCAGACAGCAGCAACGGGCTTCAGCAAAGCCGAAGGGTGGGCGCTTCCCAGACGTGCCTAGAAAAGATGGCTCTTTAAGAAGCACCAGAGGCTGCCTTCCACGGCGCAGGCCTCTCACCACTCCACTAAAGACCAGGCTCCCTGGCACGGGCCGAGGCCCTCACCTAGGACAGGGCAGTGACTTTCGGAGATGATAACCACTCGTGGGAGTAGAAGGCCCCCTCTTTCCCCTGCAGAGAGGCGGGGGGTTTTGAACCACTGATCTTGTGGGTCAAAGCCCAACTCCTAATCACTGCACCAC